>JANIJG010060643.1:0-97776 GCA_024611175.1 Megaceryle torquata | reverse complement strand
CAAGCTCTAAGCATCTGGAATTGGATACTTCCCAATATGGACATTGCTTTATCCTTCAGTTCAGTTCCCCATGCCCAAAATAAGGGATTATCAATGTTTTTGAAACCTTGTTAATTAAATGTTGTGAGGTTTCTAGAAGGTAATAAACAGAAACACAACAACAACAGAAGAAAATCATATGAGTACTTTTGTTTCTCTAAAACAGGCCTTGGTAAGGTCCTGCTGCCCGGGAAAGCCTCATTCTGACATTGCTGAATTTTGGAACACTTCAGTGTATAAATATGTTCCCCTGTTTGTTGTAATGCTCAGACCCCTCCTGACCTTGGTGGGCCCTGGCATCCTGCAGACACAGCTTTGGTGTCTCTAAAAATTCCCCAGTGCCCACCATGAGAGCCACCTCTCTGTGCAGCAGCCCCTGGTGTGATCCACCTGACCCTCACAACTCATGTCCTGTTTTGCTGCATCCCTTAGAAATGGGACATGGAGATGAGATATTCCCTATGGAGGAGCATGTTCCACTTCAGGCTGAAGAATTTTTCCCATCTCTTATATTGTTGTGTATCTTAGGCTGTCAGACAAATATCCAAGTCCTACCAGGCTGGGCTCTCATCATGGAGCAGCTTGTGGGGGCTTGAAGGGAAGTTTTAGGATGAAGTTGTATATTTTGGCTTTCACGAAGAAGAGGCAATGCAAAGAAGTTGTTCTTTCTTTTAGACCTGCCTCCTTCACTCCAACACATGGATGTCAAACCAAGCCACTTGCAAGCCTTAGTGTTTCTGAGATGGAGCATATCTCTGTGTCACATAGGACAACTTGTTCTCAGGCATCCCTGAGCAAATATAGCAGTGGGAAAGCAAATCCGTCCTGCTTGACAGTTCTCAGGTCCCTCTTGATGGCATCAGGCTGAAGAAGGAAAGATAACCCAGCCATCTGCCCCCAGAGAAAAGCAGAAGAGAGGTCAGTGGGGATCTGTGATGTCCCCATGTGTTCTGGCAATGTGTCTCTGTCCCCGTGGTCGACTGTCAGTGCTGCCAGCACTGCTGCACCCGGGTAGCTGAGTCCTCTTAACTGCTCTCATGAGAGGAATATCCCCAGAAAAGTGTTTCTGAACCCAGTTTGAGGGCCTTAGTTGACACTGTTCCAGGTGAGGTTCTGTAGAAAGTCTGAGCACTTAAAATCCTCTTCTGGGAAAGATTAACTTGGAAAAAAAAAAAATCCCCTTTTCCGTTCCCCCAGCACTGCCAGGGCACCACTAAACCATGTCCCTCATCACCACATCTCCATGGCTTTGCAACCCCTCCAGGGATGGAGACTCCACCACTGCCCTGGGCAGCTATGTCTTCAGAAATGCTTTGCTTTGAGGAAAGCTCTGGTTGAGAGGCTTTGGTGGGATTCTCTGGAGTCTGGACGAGAGAACACACCAAAAGCTTAGAAAAGGAGGAATGTCTTTACTCCCTGCCTGAGGGAGCCACAAGTGGCATAAGTTTCCCCACAGATTTATCTGTATCTTAAGACACCAGCAGTTCCCATAGATGTCCTCTGCACCAGGGAGAGGTTGATTGGAAACTTGCCACAGCCTTGGTTTCTCCTCATGATAAGACACCATTTGCTTTGCCAGTGTCCTGAGTGCTTTGCATCTGCTTTTACCTGCTGCCAGTGGTTTGGATGCCTGGGCTCAAGGCCAGCTCTGACATAAGGAAAAACTTCTTCATTGTGAGAGTGACAGAGCACTGGTCCAGGCTGCCCAGAGGGGTTGTGGACTCTCCTTCTCTAGAGGCTTTCAAGACCCACCCGGAGCTGTTCCTGTGTGGCCTGCCCTGGGTGTTCCTGGGTTGGCAGGGGGGTTAAACTCGATGATCTCCAGAGGTCCCCTACCATTCCATGATTCTAGTTCAGGTGTAACCTGGATTGTTTTGCTGGGAAAAGAGCAAAGCTATGAAAAAGGGCCACGAGAAGCCCACGAGGGGTGTCACTTGTCCTCACCAGCCAAAAGAAAATGAGTCATGGAGGGTGGATGTGCCCTGCCCAGCTCCTGGGTAGGGATCCTGGGTAGACAAGGGACACATGTTCCTCAGCCTTTTGGTCAGTAGCATGGTGATTGCCCTTCATGCAAACATCCAGGTGAGCATGAGCACACCAGAGCTTTCTGCAACTGAGGGTGGAGGAAGTGGGACTGCATCTTGGACAGCTGGCTCTGAGTCTTCCTGGTGTGCTGAGGTGGAAAATACCCATATGTGAAATACAGGAGAGTGTACAAAAGAACATTAATCATCAGCTTAAGGTTTAGACCATGCAGGAACATTTCAGAGCATAAGAACCTTCTTAGGAGCTGGTTCAAGGTCCCTTCAGAGGCTTGGGGACAGCAGCAGCACTTGTGAAGAAGCTGGGTGTGAGCCAGGCAAGGCTGGTTGCTTCCTCCTCTGCCTCCTGACACCAGGCTGGACTCTGACTCCTGGAGAAGCAGCATTTGTTTAAACTCTAATGATCAACACTACAACATGGGGCCCCAGGGCAAAGTCAACACTATAAAGTTACAGCTCCAAAACAGTGGAAGGCTACAGAAATGTGGTGACACATCAAAAATAGGAGGCTTAAGAGGTTAATTTTTTGTTTCTGATGCTGTCTGGTTCTGAGGGACTGTGAAGGTTTCTAACAGACTGCAGGTGATAGCCTCATCCTCCACCTAGAAGAAGGAAACTGTGGAAGTGTTTTGAGGAGCAGAGCTATTGAGAAAATGGCATATGTCACCAACTACACTCATGGTCTGTGCTCATTGAAAAGTAAAAATCTAGAAAAGGTGATTGAAAAAAAGGTCTCAGAGCCTGATGCCAGCCCAGGGATCTGGGAGGTGTGATGAGGTGGGGAGAAACATCAGGGTCCTCAGTGAGCAGTCAGTCTGAGACAGACTTCTTGAAGACCCCAAGCTTTGTGCTGCTGGCAAGTGGTAGGAATTCTCAAGGCAAAAGAAGCTTCTCAACCCAGTGGGGAGGGTCAGGAAAGCAGAAGGTCTGAATGGCCTCAGGAATGATAATGAGAAAAAATGAAATGCGTAGAGCTTAAGGAGAGGCCAAGGCTTGTCAGGGTCCAGGAAGGAGGAAGAAGGAAAATCTGTGATCAGCTCCCAAATAAATTCTGCAGATGCACAGCCGGACAGGAGCTGATTGCTGCCCTCCTGTTCCTGCAGAGGAATATTTCATTTAGAAGCTGGACAGCACGGCACTAGATGGCCACTAAAGCGAGAGCAGGTCACAGGATGCTGGTGCAGCAAGTACCACAAGATCACAAAAAGGGGCATTGCCATGAACGAAAAGCTATGGGCAGTGGAAGGGAGAAGGGTAAAACCCCAGTCTTGTTTGCCAGGAGGTTTTCCAAGTGAAGGAGATGTGGGAGTGCCTAACAGGCTGAAATCATATCTGTGTGCAAAGTTCTGTGAGTAACAGCAGAGGACCTAAACAAATGAGTTAGGAGGAAACATTTTCCACGGGATCCAGGAGGGGCAATGTTGGTAATCACCTGCTGACAGATTATTTTTCACTTGCCATGCCAGAAATCAGAGTGTATTTGGGTGCATTTCTGTCACGTGCTCTAGGCTTTATCTTGGGACTTTTTAGAAGGCTAGAAAGGAGGACCCTGGGAACTATGGACCTGTCAGCCTCACCTCTGTGTCTGGAAAGGTCATGGAAGAGACCCTTCTAGAAGCTCTGTTAATGCACATGGAGGACAAGGAGGTGATTTGACACAGCCATCATGGCTTCACCAAGGGCCAGTCCTGCCTGACCAACCGAGTAGCCTTCTATGGTAGAGCGACTACATCAGTGGACAAGGGAAGAGCTACAGATGTCATCTATCTGGACTTCTGTAAGGCTTTTGACACAGTCCCCCACAACACCCTTCTCTCTAAAGTGGGGAAATATGGATTTGATGGGTGAACTGTTCAGTGGATAAGGAATTGGTTGGATGGTCACATCCAGAGAGTAGTGGTCAATGACTCGGATGGGGATTGGTGAGAAATGGTGTCCACCAGGGGTCCATACTGGGATAAGTGCTGTTCAGTATCTTCATCAATGACATGTACAGTGGGGTTGAGGGCACCCTCAGCACATTTGCAGAAGACACCAAGCTGAAGGGTGTGGTTGACATGACTGAGGAAATGGGATCCATCCAAAGGAAGCTGGACCATCTGGGGAAGTGGACCCATGTGAACCTTTTGAGGTTCAACAAGGTCAAGTGCAAGGTCCTGCCCCAGAGTCAGGGCACCCCAGTATCAGCACAGGCTGTGAGTGAAGGGATGGAGAGCAGCCCTGAGGAGAAGGACTTGGGGGTGCTGGGGGTGAGAAACTGATCATGAGCTATCACCGCGCGCTCACAGCCCAGGAGCCAATGGCACCCTGGGCTGCACCCCCAGCAGCGTGGGCAGCAGGGGATCCGTGACCCCCTCCAGTATCCCAGGACTAAGGATGCTGCTGTGTGTGTCCATCTCCAAGCCTTGTTCTTATCCTAGGAATTGGAATACCACTGTGTGTGTAGCCCCCACTCCAGCAACGGTGGCACAGCCTCTCCAGCTGGGACCAAGATACTGACCAGCGCATCTGGAGTGTGTCTGGGAACCCCGCCATGGCTCTCAATGACCCTCCATGGTCCTTGAGGAATGAGCAGTGAGGTGGGGACAACACAACACCCACCACATCTCCCCTCCCTCTTGTAAGGCAAAACCTGGAAGGATTTGGAGGGGTTAAGGAGGGGTCAGGGTGGTCTTGCAGCCCCTTTGTGTCATGATCTGGGGTTACAGTGGGAGATTCAATGTCAGGATGAAGCTGGAAGCTCTTTGGTGAAAAGAAAATAGGAGGTGGAGATCACGGAGGAGACATTTCCTTCTTACCCTCTTGGTAAAGGAGTTAACCCAGAGGGAGGCAGGGACAAAGATGGAAAACCTGTGGCCAGATGCATTTCCAGTGCTCAGTGTTCTTAGCCCTGGTGGTGAGACTTGCAGAGGTTATTTTCTGAATGTTGTAGATTATATGAGCTATGAAAGTAGCTGTGGAAACACTGGGACTTTTGGGAGAGGACTGGGCAGGGCTGATGGGTGCAACAGGAACCCTGACTGATCAACCCATCCTGGCTCAGGGATCAGTTCAACCGCCAGAACTCCTGGGGGCTCTTCCTGTGGGCCTTCCTCTGCCTTGTTGCCCACTCCTGAGCCTCCAAGCCCTCTGTGTTCAGCACTCCATCTTCTCACTGATGTGGCCATCTATTCCACATCTTCTGCCACGTGAGCAGCTTATATTAAATCTCTTCTCCACCTCTCTTCTGGGTGGCTGTGCTTCCTCTTCTGAGCCAGTGTGCAGAGGATGGGCTCTCAGTGCTGTGTATCCAGTCCAGAGGATCCCTCTGATCCTCCATAGGGCACATGTGACTCTGGGGGCTCCAAGCTAAGCAGAGATGCCCACAGGAGCTATGAGACTCAGCATGGGGCTGATGGTGTAGGTTCAAGGACCTGATGGGCCCATGGGATCTGTGTGTCCATGCAGGTCTTGAGGGCATCAGGGCTCACCCATCCAGTGGTGCATGGAGGGATGATGATGAGGAAGTTAGAGGGAAGCTACCCAGGGGGTCATGGGCTGTCTGGGATATGGAGCTCTGACCCTCACAATGTCCTTCCCTCTCCACCAACACTGAGCCCAACCTCTTGTGGAGCCAGAAACAGCAAAAGCAGCTCTGGAGTCACCAAAACAGCTTCTTGGTGATGTAAAATTGGAAGCGATGTAGAGCAGTTTCTTTCATCAGTCGTGAATAGAAAGATTGTGTTTTAAAATGGGGATGAAGAACAGGAGACCCTCAACCATTTCCCCCACCTTTGCCAAGTGGGATGTACATGGGGTGGTCCCGAGGTAGGGCACATGGGACCATTTTGATGTCCCTGTTTAGTAGCCTAAGAGTATCAGCAGGGGAGAGAAAGTCAGGGTCAGGATCCCTGGCCCCCCCCATCCTCACCAGATGTGAGCCCATTTTGGTGTGCCCAAGAGAGTCTCAAAGGAGCACAAAGGAAGAGGACATCACACTGGCATTGGATCCATCTCTCTTGGCCAATTTCAACCCCAGGCCATCTTATACCACCTGCTCATGCCTCTGTGGTGCAGACTCATAAAGTAGCTGAAAGGATAGAAAATTCCCCAGATGTATTTTCATCTCCAAATCAGGCAGGAGCAAAAAGCCTAGAGGAGAAAAGGGGCAGCGCTGACCAACGTACGCCATAACCTGGGCTTCCAGAGGGTGAAAATGGGATGAAGGAGGATTACAAGTGTCAGAGAAGCAGCTGGAGGGGTGGTTCTCAGTGAAAATCAAAGGCTGAAAGGCTCAGTGTCAGCACAGACCTTGGAGACTGGAGCTTGGAGGGCCGAGACCCCAAACTGAGGAGCCCCACAAGGCTGGGCCCAGCCAGGAGGCTCAGCCCCACCACACTGCCTGCCCTGGGCTTCCCTGTGACTGAGTGATGCTGCCAGGAAAGAATTTCTCTGCAGAGACCATGGCCAGGGAGTGGGGCCCTGGAGATGTTGGATGAAGGGTCCTAGGAATGTCTCGTGTTACCTGGACCTCCCTGCCCAGCATCACGCAGCTCCCCACTGAGATCCTTGTGCCATTTGTTGTATTTTAAACTAAAGTGCCACAAACGTGTTGCACCACGCACTGACAAAGCTGTAAAATTACTTAATTATGCACCTCTTGCATAACTTGGACTTAGGGCATTTAATAGTTTCAGCTAAATTCGCTGTATTATAGTGTGATTCCCCCCATGGCACAAAATCCCCTGGACAGCAGCAACCTTGGTCCCCAGGTGCCACCCTGGCACTGTCAGCGTCTCACACAATGCGGGGCCCCATTCCAGGCTGCTGAGGCTCCAAGCAGCAGCATCCGAGTCCATTTGTAGCCAGCATAACAAAAGAGTGAGGTTTTGTTGGCCAAGCAGTGCTGATTGCCCCATGCCAGGAGAGAGGACAGTGCAGGCACCCTCCTCCCCACAGTCCCAGCGTGTGGCAGGGCTGCTCCTGCTGTGATCGTATAGTGGTTAGTACTCTGCGTTGTGGCCGCAGCAACCTCGGTTCGAATCCGAGTCACAGCAGCACTTTTGCCAATAGCTGGAGGTGCATGAAAAGGCCACGTCGAAGATGCCGGGGAGATGGGGGGGGGGGGGGGGAGGGCATCTACGGGGGGGTGGGTTTGCAAAGATGCCATGCCCTAGGAAGGGGCCACAAGCTCTGGTGTCCTCTCTCCTCTCAAGAGTGACTAAAAGCACACCGACAATGATTTTCCAACCGGTAGTCACTGTGCAGGGTCCTTCTGGTGGGGTTTCTGTGACATTTCTTATTCCAGCTTCTCCATTTTCCAGGCAAAGCTTGAGAATTTAGAAGAAATCACACCTTCCCCTCACCCTTCCTCCCCACTTTGCAAAAAGAGATGATGCTGTGGCTGCCCTGAAGAGTGAGAGGAGGTGGGAGGCAGCAGTTTGCTGCCCTAGGGCTCAGCTCCTCCCTCCTGTCCTTCACAATAGGAAGGATCTGCCACAGTGACCACCTAAAGAAGAAATACCAACCTGATGAAAACTCCTCTGCCAGTGCTCCCAGCTCCTGGGGAATGGGATTTCGGCTGCAGTACCTCCAGGGGGTCTTTCATGGCAGAGGCAATATCCATCAAGAGCTGAGGGATGATGTGGGTCTGGGAACCAGAGGTCTCCTGGGCACCAAGAGGCAGGTGGAGATCTCTGGGGTGCACCGGGAGCTGCTTCAGCTTGAGGAAGAGTTTTAAACTGGAGCCTTCAGGGCATGGAAACACCCTGTTTGCTTGGTCTCGGTGCCCTCTTCTGACAGCTGCGCAGAACTGACTTTTGACTGCAGCTTTCAACAAAGAAATTCCAACGAGCTGCAAAACGTATCACACGAATCGCAGTCTGTATGGTTGGAAAAGTCCTTTAAGATCATCAAGTCCAACTGTCGATATCATCAAGTCCAACAGTCCAGTCGGGGCTCAGCTGGTGCAGAAGACATTACCCAGCAGCAGGTCTCCATTTATTCGCCAGAGCAGGGGTAACAGAAAGTTACCACAGGAAAAAAAAAAAAAAAAAAAAGCACAAAATTCATCATGCATTTGCCTCTAGGATTTGCAGTTTCTAGGGCACTACTTGCACATCTTCACACTCCTCCAATCTCCATTTACTCTTTTACTGGAAACAGGTATTTCTTTACTCAGAGAAAGCTCAAAGAGCATTTTCCTTTCTAAAGATCTGATCCTGGCACTGGGCATCAGTGAGAAGAGCCTGGCTTCCCTTCTAGGGAAGAGGCTCCAGTCCCTTCAGCATCAGTGGAGGTCATAATGCAGAAAAAAACCAAGGGCCAACAGCAACCCAACCTTTGGGAAAGTAAAGGAAGCTGCTTGGTTTGGGCACCTGAACACCCTTCAGTGAGGAGGAAGGGAACAGAGAAGTGTCTCCTGCTTTCTGTTTGTCTCAGCTGTCCCAGAAAGAATGGTCTTCCCTTGCACAGAAAGAAATACCCATGAGCTTCTAAAGGATAAATACTTTGCCTGAACAGGGGCTTGAACCCTGGACCCTCAGATTAAAAGTCTGATGCTCTCCCAGCTGAGCTATCCAGGCTCACATGGGGCCTTTTTTGGGGACATGTCCAGGACACATGGTGAGGATCCTACTTCACTACAGCACCCATAGGACAATGTGGGGACTTACCTGGGCCTCTTCCACCCCCACACCACCCCAAGGAGACCACAGCAGCAGAGACCACCCTCCAAAAAGAATGAGCCACACCAGGACCTCTACCTGCCCTGGCACCTCCTCCTCAGGCACCGGAACCTCTACCTGTCCTGCTACCTCTTCCTCAGGCAAGGACGGAATCACTGGGGGGAGGTGATGCAGAAATCACAGGTTTAGCCTCCCAGGGATGGCCAAAAGCCAGAGTGATGAGGCACAGAAAGAGGACAAGGAGAGCCTGGATTGGGCTTCAGGTGCCAAGCCCAGCAGCCTGGAAAAATAATAACCCAGGAGTGTGGGCTTTGAACTTGCTCTTCCAGGTAGCAGCACCTAGCACTGACTCTTCAGACCACTAAGTCACACTGCTGGTACACACTGGACTCAGATGAGTCACGGCAGCACTTTTGCCAATAGCCAGGGGCTTGGCGAGGCTGGGCTGGGTGGAAGGGAGGCAGTTGCCACGAGGAGGGTTTGCAGAGACACTGTGAACATGAACAGGCTCCTAAAGGCCACCCTTCCTTTGCTCTTGCCTTTCTTCCCACATCCACAGGAAGGGGCCTCTCTGCTCCACGGGAACCCACACTGCCATCCCAGTGCACCCACCACTGCCCTCTGTCCCCACACAGAGCCAAACCCACTTGTTCTTCCCTGTGAGGAAGAAGACTACTTCCCATCGTGACTTCTCTGAAACAAGCCCATGCTGCTGGAGATCTTTTCTCTTGTCCAGGCCAAGCTCGAGGCAAAGTCCCCTGGTCAGGCTGTGTGGCTTTCTCCCTTCCCCAGAGAGTGAGAGGAGCTGGGAGGTGGCAGCTTTCTGCCCCAGAGCTCAGATGCAGAGAAGATGCTGGATAGAAAGGATATGCACCCAGATCAAAAGACCATGCTCCAGGTGAACTCCCCCTACAGCACCCCGCTGCTCAGCACTGGTCCCATTCCCCCAACAAAGCAAACTGGGAAGGCTGGAGCACTCTGAGGAGGCTGGAGCAAGTCCATGAGCAGTTGGCTTCTGCTCCACCACTATGCCTCAGCACTGTTCATCTCTTCTTCACCGTGGCTCTCCAGGCGCTGCCAGCCTGGGTCACTCTGCCTTCCCCTGGATGTCTTCTGGTCCCCAAGGGTCCCTGGTGCAGACAGGGCCACCTAAAGTCCTGCCTGTGCAGGATGAAGTCTTCAGGGTCTCCGTCCAGATGGGACTGGTACCAAGGAGGCACCCAGGAGAACCTGGAACCCCCAGCCAGGAGCTGCGGGTCCCAGGGCCAAGCACTTACATGGGGGATGCTGCCTGAGATAGCCTGGGCAGGAGGGCACAGGGCAGGAGCAGTGCCCAGGGTGGCACTGGGGGATGTGGCATCTAGGGCTGCCCAATGTGTCCTCGCCTGTCCCAGCCCTGATGTCTTCTCCTGGAGGTTCTCCAGACCACATCAGCAGCACCAGCCCCTCCCTTGCCAAGGGCATGAGGAGTGGAGAGGTTCTGTATTCATCCAGGCAGAGAGCAGGCAGGGAACATAGCATGGAGTAATCACAGGAGCACGGAACAGGGGGAAGTCCGTGGCAGCCACAACCCCAGCACACAACAGAGGGACACCAAGGCACCAGGCACACTGCTAAAATTATGTGCCAGCTTCTCTGGCACCCCCAGGCAGGGCTCTTGCAGCACGGAAAGCCCCTGGGCACCACCAGCTGCCTTGGCAGGACATGGCATGTCCACAAGGCCAGTCTTTTGGCCCTCCCCGTCCCTCCTCCTCCTCCCGGCCAGCCCCTTGCAGCTCTCCCCTCCCCTGCAGCCCGGGTGCCTCTTGGCTGGACCTACGTCAAAAAAATATAAAAGGCTGTTTTGGTTGGAGACGTCCGGAGGATCCCAGCAGAGCTTGCCATGGGGAGCAGCGGCGCCAGGGTTGTGTTGCTGACGCTGTCGCTGCTCCTGCAGCCCACGTCTCAGTTCTGGCTCTTCAACGTTCTCTTTCCACCCACCACCACTCCAGAAGCTCCCCCGACCAACAGCACACCACCTGTGGTCCTCGGTAAGGTCGCCATGCGGAGGGTAAGGGTGGGCACCCCAAGTGTCATGCAGTCCCCTGGAGACAGTAATGAGGTTGGGGTGCCATGCTGACAGTGGCTCAGTGGCTCTCGGCTGCAGCGGCCCTTTGTAATCTGGAGCTGGAGCCACCAGGGAGGGGGTAACACACAGCTCCCAAGGTCCCCTCCTATCTAACAGGCTGGGGATGCAGGACTGGCCATGCCTGGCTTCAGCTGCTGGGAGATGGGGGTCAGACTGGACATCCCAGAAAGCAAATGGGGTACTAACACCTCACAGCTGGCCCAGAGGGTGTTTTAGGGCTTGCTTTGTTCTGGGGGGGTTCTGCTGGCAGAGGGATGGGGGCTGCAGCACATCCTTGCCTGCAGCTTCCCATGGCTGCTGCCACCAGTGCGGTGGTGCCGGTGCCCAGCACCCCTTGCTTCCCCAAAGCCACCCCGCCCTGTGTCTTCTGCCCTGCCCTGGCAATGGTTAAGTTATCCTCTGCTGCTGCAGAAGGGCATCCATCTCGCACCCCACCCAACTTCCACCCTGCCTGGGGGATGGCGTAGAGGAGAGGGAGCCTTTGGCAGAGGTGCCCAGGGAGGTGAAAGTAGAGGTTGGGGCACCACCCTGGGGAGGTGGGAGCAGCAGCCACCAGCTGGTACCTTCACCCTGCACAGCTCTGCCTCCTTTTGCCCCTGTGGGCACTGGGGACTCGAGTTAGAGGGTTGCTGCAAAACCTCCGCAGAGCAGAGTTGGGGTTTTCTCCTTTTTCTTGAACCAAGACAATTTTCCCCTTTAAAAAGAGAAGAGAAAAAGCAGAACAACCCCTCTGTGGTGCTGAGGGCTGGTCCCGTAAACTCCCTTCCTAGGAGCATCAGAGAGCAGGGGATGGTGTCTGGAGCTTTGGTGCCCTCGGGCTGGTCCTGCCTGGCCATGCTGGTGGCCAGGAGACCCAAGTGGCCATCACTGGGATCCTCTTCTCAGGATGACATGTGATGGTTGGAGCATCTGCCCATGGCCTCAGTACCAGTCTGAGCCCCTGTCCTGTGCCCAGCCAGGTCTGGCTGCTCCATGTGTCACTCAGCATTGGTGTGTAGCCCACCCCCCTGGGTCAGGTGTCCCGGAAACCCCAGTGCCCTTGGGACTGCCGATAACCCCTCTGCCCCCACAGGAACTCCCTTAATAATTACCTAATGTTCTCTGGAAGGGGAGGCAGAGCTCAGGGCTGCTTGGGTGTTGGCTCAGGGGGTGGGGGTTTTGGCTCTGTACCCTTGGAAGCCATCAGAACAGCTAATGGTCCTCTTCTCTCTGACCAGGGAGGTCCTCTCTGCTCATTCCCTGCCTGGGCTCTCCTATGCTAGGGTCCACTGGGTAGCCTGATCCCCAACCATGTGCTTTGAAAGCAGAATTAGACCCTCCCTGTAGCCCTGGGGAGACACCACAAAGGTGAGGGATCAAGGAAGTAGGTTGAGTGAGGCAACTGCTACACCTCTTTCTGCTTCTCACATGGGATAAGGCTTTCAGAGGCTGCAGCTATGTCCCTGCCTGCCTTGGCCATGCCCTTGCCTGTGGGCAACAGGGCTGTGGAAGCTAGAACAGGGATAGAGCATCTCCAGGCCAGGCTGCCCTCACACCCCGTGACAGGGACAGCCCAGCAGCTCCCCAAAAACCCATGGACCCTGAGATGCAGGAACACCTGAGGTTGACAGGGACCAGGGGGAATGGGCACATCCTGCTCCTGTCAAAGATGTTCCTCGCCTGCATCCATTAGTCCCCACCTCAAGCAGCATGTGTCCCACCTTGTGGGGTCCTGCAGCCTCAAGGGAGCCCAGGTCTGGGTCCCAGAGCAGCACAGGGACTTTTAAAGGGACATTTTAGGCCACAAAGCAGCTGATGGTGAGTCTCCATTGAGGGAACCCAGGTCGCACACGTCAGACTGTGAACTTGCTTAAATCCACACTGTGTTTACCATACACCGCTGTTTGCCCTGAATTCCCTCAGGGTAGGGTTCTGTTCGGCACCGAAATGTCTCAGAGACCTTGCTCAGCCTGCACAGAAGGTTTAAAGTTCAGGAAAACTGCATGATCCTCAGGACCCAGCACTGGGATGACTTTCACCTCCCTGGGGACTCTGTGCATCCCTAAGCTGTCCCACCACAAGGTGCTGGGGGTGGCCTAGGGCTGGGCAGCACTGACTCCTTCCCCCAAGGCTGCAGTGAGGGGAGGAGGATGGAAACCCAGGCAGGGGGGAATAACCTGAGATGCGTCATGCTGGTGGGGATTGGCTGGTTCAGGCCAAGGGTGGTAGCTCTGGGGGTCACCCCATGGGAAAGGCAACTCAGGGAGTCCCCAGGGATGCATTTTTAGCACTGCTTCCATGCTCATCTCACACCTCGGCTCCAAGCACTCTCAGTCCTGCTTGGAATAGGCAGTTCTCCAGGGATGCTGCTCCAACAGGTCCAGGCTGGGCAGGTCCTGCTTGTGTGGACTGTGGGAAGGAGTGGGGCAGCGGGATGGGGTCTGTAGCTGGCTCTGCTTTCCCTCTGTGGTGCCTCCAGTGCCCGGGTGTCTTGGGAACCAGCTGGAAGCGAAGCTGGATAAGCCAGACGTGGTGAACTGGATGTGCTACCGCAAGACAGAGGACTATTTCACCATCTGGCTCAATCTCAACACCTTCCTTCCAGTGGGAGTGGACTGCTGGATCGATAACACCCGGTACTGCTCTCCCCCACCCCAGGAGCTCCTGAGGGAAATGACCTACCAGGGATCTCCCTTCCCCCCTTCTCCTACCCCTTAACTGGGCTGACCAAGCACACATGGAAAGCCACAGGTGCACCACGGGCCTCTTTGGGAACACAGCTGGCTGATCCCACTCTGAGTACCCATCCCTTTCCCATGTCCCAGACAGACCATCCTCAGCACCCACTGGAGATGCTGCCCCCCTGCCCAGGGCCACAGGGTGTAGGGGCAGCTACTGCCCACTCCATCCTGCGCCAAGATGCCAGGCAATGGTCATGGATGCTGCCTTGGCACCAGTCCACCTCCCCACCCACTTAAGACTTGGAAACAGCTACCCAGGTCCAGGCTGCTGGCCCAGTGATCACCACCCCAGTACCAAGTCCCCCATGGGAACACGGCTCTTCTCCTACTTTCTGTCCTGTCCCTGCAGGGTGGTTTACAACCGAACCTCTCGGAAAATGTCCAATGCCCCAGGGGTGCACATCCGTGTGCCTGGCTTCGGCAAGACCTACTCTGTGGAATACCTGGATAAGAGCAAGCTGGCAGGTGAGGGGAGGAGAGGCGCAGGGTGTCCCGGGATCCCACATGCTCCCTACAAGTGAAGAGGTGTCTCCAGTGGGGACCAGTTCTGCAGACAGCCCAGGTCACCAGGAGTGAGGGACATTGGCCTCGGTGACATGTTCTCTTTGAGTGCCAACAGGGACAACCCCATCCTTGACCCCAGGACACGTGGGATGAATAAAGCCACTACTTCTGGCTGGAGCCACCAAGCTACAGGGCTTATCAAAGAACATTGTGGCCATGAGCAAGACCAGGTCTGACAAAGATTGACAGGAGAAAATTATAGACCTAATGGCCACCTGTTCTCTCTGCTTATAGGTTACCTGCACACCCTGGTGCAAAACCTGGTGAACAACGGCTATGTGAGGGACCAGACAGTTCGGGCAGCCCCCTATGACTGGAGGGTCGGACCCCGTAAGTCTGGGGTTTGTGATGAGGCCACCCATGGAGGGAGGGAAGCAAGATGGTTCTCATGGGCTGGGTGGGCCAGCTGGTGTGGAGGAACCCCTGGGCAGGGATGGCTGCCCTTGATGGTGGGTGCTCAGCCATTCACAGCACTCTTGTGTGAATGCACAGTGGCACTTGTGGCCTCCATGGCCACATTGGTCAGAGCTCCCAGAGTCAGCCCTAGAGTCCTGTGGCCACGAGTGAGGTGGCTGAGAGCTGGTGTCCCTCTTGCTCACAGAGGAGCAGCCTGAATACTTCCAGAACCTGAAGGCACTGATCGAGGAAATGCACGACGAGTACCAGCGACGCGTCTTCCTCATCGCACACAGCATGGGCAACCTGAATGTCCTCTACTTCCTCCTACAGCAGACGCAAGCCTGGAAAGATCAGTACATTGGGGGGTTCATCTCCCTGGGTGCTCCCTGGGGAGGGTCCGTCAAGCCCCTGCGTGTCCTGGCATCTGGTGGGTGACTCCTCCTGTGCATTCCTCTCTTCACTTTCTTTCCCTCCTGTAGAAACTGAAAGGGTGTGTTGGGCAGGAAAAGGACACGGTGGTGGAAGAGT
Organism: Megaceryle torquata; assembly: GCA_024611175.1. Taxonomy (NCBI): domain Eukaryota; kingdom Metazoa; phylum Chordata; class Aves; order Coraciiformes; family Cerylidae; genus Megaceryle; species Megaceryle torquata. Next base: position 82,691 of record JANIJG010060643.1, on the reverse strand, counting down.
TGGGGGACAGATGACCGAAGGGTCTGAGGAGGCATCACTCATGCTCTGGTGCTGATGCCACTTCATCCCATGGTGCAGAAAGCGCCATGGAGGTTCCTGACACAGCCCTGGCAGCAGGAGAGTGGCCCAGGGCATGCTCTGGAGCTTGCGCTGGCTTTCACGATTGGGTTTGGTTGGTTTGTGTGTCTGTAAAGCTGCTGTCAGAGAGGTCCACCTGCAACCTGGCCATCTCCCTTCCTCACAGCAGCGCTTGCCAGACGGCCTGCACCATGCACAGGGTCAACTCCTGGGCTAGAGGTGCTCCTGGAGAGCCAAAATACCCTTCCACAACACTTGGGGCCAGAGAAGCAGTCCAGGGCATGCTCACCCCTTCTTGCCACCTCCCCAGGCACCCACACCACCTCCATCCATGCAGGACAGTAAGGTTGCTGGACCTTTGTCGCAAACCATACATGTCTCCTGCAGCAGAGGACATAGACAACACCCAAGGGACACTCACACTATCCTGCACCCCTTGCTTGGTTCTCCACACTTCTCAAAGCCCATCCCCCATAAGCTTTGTTGTCTTCAGGCTTTAATCTCCCTTTGCCCAGTTCCTCTTTAGTCTCTTGGCAGCCCAGAAAGCCCCAATCATTTGCCCAATGCTGACAGCCCAGAATGTCTACAAGTCACAAGCTGAGCCTCCAAAAACACACAGAATTAAAAATCATGTGCTTGAAGATCTTGACATCTGGCCCCTGGCATCAACCTTAAGTCACCCCCTCAGTTTTTTTTTCTGTATTGTCACGAGGGCCAGAGACATTTTTAAAGTAATCTGAGATCATTGCATGGTCCAGACACACCAAAAAATGCCAAGGCTTGCAGGAGACATACAGGTTGGCCACCTGCTATCAGCACCCTCACTGGGCTCAGCTCACTCCTGTTCCTGCAGGCAGATGTGGAGGTGCCAGGGTTGTAGGGAAAGTCCAGGGATGAGTTGGTCAGGGCCATCATACATCCTGGACGTGGTGGTGGAAGAGGTGGGGGACAGATAGTCAAGGCGTCTGTGGAAGCCATCACATGTCTGGGTACACACTCAGTCCCTCCTAGGAGCTAGATATGTGATGCTGGAAGAGTTTGGAAGGTTGCTCTGGATATTTGTACCAGAGCAGAGAAGACAGGATATACAGTCATGGGCAGGGCAGGAGTAAGCCAGGGAAGATCTGAGGTGGAACTGCCAGGAGACAGCTGTGAATTGCTACTGGCCAGGCTGACCCCAGCACAGCCATCCAAGGGACACCATTTGTGAGGGTACATTTTGGTGCTGTTTCTCATGAGCCCCTGTATGTCCTGCAGGTGACAATCAGGGCATTCCTCTCATGTCCAACATCAAGCTGCGTGAAGAACAGCGTATGACCACCACCAGCCCCTGGATGCTCCCAACGAGCTTGGCCTGGCCCGAGACCCACGTTTTCATCTCCACGCCCTCCTACAATTACACCTACCGGGATTACCAACGCTTCTTCACTGATGTCAACTTGGAGGATGGCTGGTACATGTGGGATGACACAAAGGACTTGCTGAAGAACTTACCCCCTCCTGGGGTGGACACATACTGCCTCTATGGCACGGGCTACCCCACTGTGGAGACTTACATATATGATGAGCGTTTTCCTTACGAGGACCCTGTGGACATGATTTATGGCGACGGGGATGACACCGTCAACACACGCAGTTTGGAGCTGTGCAAGCGATGGCACGGACAGCAAAAGCAGAAGGTGCACGTTGAGGAGCTGCGAGGTGTCCACCACCTTAACATGGTCTTCAGCAACGTGACGCTTAGTTCCATCAACGAAATCCTGCTGGGGAGCCCACAGGAGCACGGGGAGCTGGGGCAGGGGAGATCCAACCCAGAAGCAGGGAAGCGGGGGAAGATCCGACCTGGGCGCAAAGTCCTTAAGGAGCCCAAAAAGAACTGAGAGGCATGAGGGCCAGCTTCCCTCCGTGCTGGTAGCTACCACAAGCTGCTGTGCAAGGGAGCAAAAGACTAGGAGCTGAGTTTGGAAGGAAAAGGAGCAAGGCCAACAGCTCAGGTGGATGGGCTGGCACCCACATCCACACTGCTTGGTTTCTCTTTCAGGAACGGCAATTGATTACACTTCTGAGGCTTGTCTCTTCCCACTAGTGGGTGGATAATTAACCGCACTGCCAGCTCATTAACACCACGCTTGCCAATTACGGCATAGGCACAAGCCCTTGTCTAGAAAGCCACATGTAAGCACTTTAGAGGTTGTGGAGCCTGTGGTGCCACATGGCTCTGCTCATGTGGGACAGAGCCACTTGCGTCATGAGCACAAGCTCTGGCTCAGCAAGGCGCTCATGGGGGTGACATGGGGTGGCACAGCAGGTAGTGTTGGCAAGAGCACCTCTGCCTGCCAGCAGCATGCAGGCAGCGAGAGAGGCTCCCTGGGCGAGGCCGACTCAAAACCAGCAGGTTTAGGAAATAATAAACACCCTTTGCTTCTGAGCATCGAGCGGCCTGGTCCTTGCACTGCGGGTTGGCAAAGCTAGCCCAAACTGGGAACTGGGACACTCACTGCCGGCAGCACCCTGTGAGACTGGGATTTGGTAGAAGGCATGTGCTCAGTGATCCAGCTGGGCTTGGAGACGTGAGTGGGGCTGACAATGTGGCTGGAGTGACAATGCAGCTGGGACGAGTGACATGACCAGGGCTGGTGATGTGATCAGGCCTAGAGGTGCAGATAGGGCTGGCAATGTGATGTAACTGGGGCTGGCAATGTGACCAGGACCGGCGATGCAACTGGCATGACAATGTGAATGGGGCTGGTGGCACAAAGGGGGCTGGTGATGCATCTGGGACTGGTGATGCAGCCAGCTTGGAAATACAGCCACCTTGGTGATTCAGCTGGGGCTGGCAAAGCAACTGGCATGACAATGCAACTGGGCCTGGCAGTGCAACTGGGACTGGTGACACTGTCAGGGTCAATGACATAGCTGGTGATGGCAATACAGCTGGGGTTAGTGAAACAATGGGGTGGTAGTGCAACCAGGGTTGGTGACAGAGCTGGGGCTGGTGATGCAGCCGGCTTGGCAATGCAAGCAAGTGGGGCTGGCAAAGCAACCAGGATGGCAATGCAACTGGGCTTGGTGATGCAACTGAGGCAGTAATGCAACCAGAGCTGGTGATGCAGCTGAGGCTGATGATGCAAATGGCCCTGGCAATGCCACTGGCATGGTGATGCAACTGGGACTGGTGACACAAGTGGGGTTGGTGATACAGCCAGGACTGGTGATGCAGCCGGGACTGGGGGTGCAAATGGGGTTGGTGACATAGCTGGGACTGGTCATGCAACCGGGGGCTGGGGATGCACATGGGGCTGATGTTGCAACTGAGGCTGATGACACTGCCAGAGCTGGTGAGACAACTGGAGTTGTTGATGCAGCCAGCTTGGCAATGCAACCATCTCGGCGATGCAACTGGGACTAGCGATGCAATCGGGACTGGTGACAGAACCAGGCCCGTTGATGCCGCCAGGCTGTGCCTGCCACGCCGTTACCGAGCGCAGGGGCCCGCGACCCAGCCCTGGCTCCGCTCCGCTCCGCAGCGCGAGTAGGGCCGGCTCCGGGAGGGGCGCGGCGGGGAGAGGCGGGGCTGTCCCTAAACGCTCCTCTCCTATTGGCTCGGGCGGCGCCGGCCTCGGCGCCGATTGGCGAGGCCGCGGCGCGTGCTCGCGGCGGCAGCGCGGGGGCCGGTCCCGGCGCCGCCCGCGTGCTGCCGCCGCCGCGCTGGAGGCCATGGTGCTGGACCCGGGGGGGGGAGCGGCGGCGGGCGGTGGGCTGAGCGCCAGCGCCACCCCGCCGCCGACCCACCGCCATGGTCCGCCGGTCTGCTCCTGCCCGGCCCCACCGCCATCGGCAACGCCGCCCCGCTGTCCGCGGGGAGCGCGGCGTCTGTCGGAAACGGGTGCCGGGATGCGGCGGAGCGAAAGCGCGGGCGGGGTGCGCGGGGGCGTGGGGGGGCTGCGCGCCGCCGCCTCCCTGCCCCACATCGCGCGGGGCCGAGGTGCGGAGGAGGGTGGCGGGCGGCGGAGCCCCTGCCTACTCGTGGCGCTGCGGCCCCGCAACGTGGAGGCGGAACGGGAGCGTTTCTTCCGCGCCAGCTTCGCCTACGACCCGCAGTTCGAGTACGCCGAGCCGGTGCCCGCCGCCGTTCTGGATAAATACGGAGCCGCCTCCGACCGTTTCGTCGCTCAGGTGAGGCGGGGCCGGCGGGGTCACGCGCTGCCCGCGCCTGGGTGTGTCCTGCGGATCGGGACGGGGGACATCGCTGCGGGCGGCTGCCAGTGCCCTCGGGGTCTGGGCTGCCCGGCCGGGGAGGCACGCTTGGCCTGGGAGGAGGAGCCGGGAGAGCCCGATCCCCGCCCTCCTCCCGCCCCAGGAGGGTGCGAAGGGGCGGGTGTCCTGTCACCGGGGTGTAGCGAGGTGTCTCGATGCTTCCTGCTGCCCGGCGGACAAGGCCCTGGGGGTTTGGTCAGCAGGCAGATGGAGATGAGCCAGCGCGTGCCCAGGTGGCCAAGAAGGTCACCAGTATCCTGGCTTGTGTCAGCACTGGTGTGGCCAGCAGGGATTGTCCCCCTGGACTGGGCACTGGGGAGACTGCACGTGAACTGGGTTCATTTTTGGCCCCTCACTCCAAGAAGGACATTGAGGGGCTGGAGCATGGCCAGAGAAGGGCAGTGAACCTGGGGAAGGGTCTAGAGCACAAGTGTGGTGAGGAGCAGCTGAGGGACCCGGGGTTGTTCAGCCTGGAGAAAAGGAGGCTCAGGGGAGACCCTCTCAATCTCAACAGTGCCCTGACAGGAGGTTGGAGCCAGGTGGGGTCGGTCTCTTCTGCATAAGAACAAGTGACAGGACAAGAGGAAACAGCCTCAAGTTGCCCCAGGGGAGGTTTAGGTTGGATGAGAAAAAATTTCTTCCCCTCAAGGGCTGTCCCAGGCTGCCCAGGGCAGTGGTGGAGTCCCCATGATCCCTGAAGGAGTTTCAAAGGTGTGGAGATGTGGTGCTGAGGGACAGGGGTTAGTGGTGCCCTGGCAGTGCTGGGGTAACAGTTGGACTCAATGATGTTAAAGGTCGTTTCCAACCTAAGCGATTCTGTGATTCTATTGTGATTCGCTCTGTGGTCTGACCATCTGGTCCATGAGAAAGTTCACTCCCTGCTTTCCTTCCCCATTCCTGCTGCTGGGCTGCTGCCCCATCTTGCTCTGCTTGACATCTTTCATACCCTACCTTCAGCATGGTCACTGTGTTATGTCTTAAATTCTTCTTTAGTTACCAAGGCTACCTGCAGGAGTCATATATGCTCTGTGGGTGATGGGATGGTCATACTGGTGCTGGGTGATACTACCAGCATCAAACTGGTTCTTGCTTATGAATGCATGGTGATGGTTAGGAGCTGGTGATCCATCAGGGCCCCCTTGATGTCAATTTTTTGCACTTGTTGCTGTGGAAATAATGGAGGAGCTGGAGTGTGTGGGTGACAACATGGGAAGCAGTCTGTGGGTTAAGTCTGGCTTGTTTTCTGGAAAGCCTAAAGCCTGGTGATACCCCAAAACCCCAGTTTGCTTCTCAGACTGGGCATCCCACCTCCGACAAGAGCATCTTTCTGCCACACAGCCTATTTTAGCTGCGTCTGAGGGAGCAGATATAAAGCCTCTTATAACAAATTCCACTGTGCCAGGAGCTTCCATCTGGGTGTTTCAAACAACTTCTTCACCCATTTATTTATTGGTTTTTTTGGATGTTGACTTATTCTTGCATTACTTCCTTTATCTCTGCCAGGATTCTTATGTGGGTGATTCAGTGTTGTTCTGCAAACAGCTTTCTAAGCAGTTAGTCATTTCCAGTGCCTCCTGTACCTCTGCCCCAGATAAACTGGTGCCAGCAACGCTGTCACGGGGGGGAGGATTGTCTGCGTCCTCTGCAGACCTCACTGGCTTGACTGTTTTCTTCCCGTGTTGAAGTGCGTTCCATTCTCCGAGTGGTGCAATGAAAGGAGCTGTTCAGAGCTATTCCACCCCTTGCTTTCTTTTTTGTTGCCGTTGACTTACTATATATTAAAAGATGAATGACTGAGACCTTTTTTTCTCTGCGCATTGCTTTGCATTAATGAGATGAAGTGTTCATAACCAGTTCAAACAGTCTCATCCCACATCCTAAAACCCTTGGCAAGAGATGGGAAGTGTTGAGCATTCCTACCAGCGTTTCTCCGCTGACGGTGCAATGGGGCGGTGTTCATGGCACTGTTCCTCTGCTTATGCCCTGCAGTAACCTCCTTCCAGTCTCTTCTGTTCTGGGAAATGTTTTTGCCTTGTCAGTTAACTATTACCTATAACCTGCTTTTATTTTTAAATCCCACATTAACTGTGGAGCTTAAATAAATGAGACATGTTGCTAAGCCAGCATCTTTGGACAAGAGCAGCCAAACCAAGGCCAGCTCCACACTTCCAGCTTGCTGCTCCCCAGCTGCTCTGCACATGCTTGGGGGGGGGGGGGATAATTTCACTTTTTAAATACAAAATGTAAATAAACCAGGAGGATTCCTCTAGCCCTGCAGAGGCTCATCACCCCAGGCATCACATCCCTGGTTTGTGATGGGAACCTGAGAGGCACCAGCACAGAGCTGGGGCTGGAGGATTTGGTATCTCAGAGCAGATGGCGGGATGATGACTTGGGCTGCCCAGGGATGCTCAGCAGTCTCTGGGAGCACTGAGCTTGTTATCTGAGGAATTTGGCTGGCCGGGATGTGCACTGGAGGTTGGCAAGGAGCGTATTCTTTGGTCAGCTTACTTCTGGGCACCAGCTGTGCTGGGCTGCTCTTGGCTTGGTGTTTTAGGTCCCTGGGGATGAGAAAGCAAGTGGCTGAGCAGAGGTGGGAGGAAGAGATGGTCATTTTTCTGCCACTGTCAGCAGGAGGTACCCTGTGGCACTGTAGAAATGATCCTGATCAAAGCAAAAAAAAAAAAAAAAAAAAAAAAAAAAAAACCAAAGCAAAAAAACCCCAAAAAAACAACAAAACAAACTAAAATCCAAAACAACAAACCAATCACACACACACACACAAAAAAAAAAAAAAGAAAAGAAAAACAACCCCACAAAAATCCATTTTCTCCTGGAAAGGCACAATAAATTATTTGAGAATAAAAAACAGCTGTTTGGAGAAAACTGTCCAGGAAAGGGAAATCAGGACCTTCTGCTGCGGTAGGGGAGGCTGCTCACCAGACACAGACGAGGCCCCTCTACAGGGTGTTGGATGGTTAGAGCACTGGTGCTGGTGGTGAGCACCCATCTCCAGATCCTGAGGGACCTCCTCTGCAGGGCTTCATCCACAGGCTGCAGCTTGTACAAGAGCAAAGGGAAAGAAAAGGGAAAATTATTTTCCTTTGCCAGTGCTGGAGCCTAGCCCAGTCTGCCCAGAGAGGTTGTGAAGTCTCCTTCTCTGGAGAGATTCCAAACCCACCTGGACAATGGGATCCTGGGCCCCCTGCTCTGGGTGACCCTGCTGGAGCAGGGGGGTTGGACCAGGTGATCTCCAGAGGTTCTTTTTAACCCCACCATGCTGGGATGCTGTGAAAGGAGGAGGTGAAACATGCACCGTTCAGGAGCAACACATGGTCCTGAGCTGGGAAGCTCAGCGGCAGCTCAGACAGGTTTACAGATGCAATAAAACTGCTGGAAGAATTCCAGAATTTGTGCAAAGTTGTCATCATCTGGTGTGGGTATATATGAATAGCCTGGAGAAAGTCATTGCTTGCAAGTATCTACAGTTGCAATTTCACTTTGGGGGAAGGAAACCTGCTCATAAACGCTTGTGCTTTATAGGTGCCTTGTAAGTGTTATTGCTAATAAACCAGCATGTGCTGCTTTTATTAGAAGGCTGTTGGTGTGCAGCAGGCTGGCTGTGGCAAGACCTCAGCCAGTGAGGAGGAATCCCAGAATCCCAGTGTGGTGAGGGTTGAAAGGGACCTCTGGAGATCATCTCATTGTGAAAGAACCAAAAGCAGGCAAGAGGAAAATAATCATATCTTTAACCTTCAGAAGCAGCGTCCTGTGCCAGCGCTGCTCTGCTTCAGCTTCGCCTGGTTCCCACAGCAGATGCTTGCAAGGGTGATGAAAAGCAGAAAGAATATACTATGGGTCATGCTGGTTGTTCACCTGTCCTGGTGGCCACTTCCAGCTGGCTCAGTCTCTTTAGTTTTTTAGATACTGCAAAGCCACGTCTCGCTTTACAGGCATCGATCAGGGCTGATCTCTGCTGAGTTTTATCACACGCAGGATTTTAAGGTGTGTTTCTAAGCAGAGGAGGGTCTTTGCACTGACATTTTGTTTCTGTGTGCGACAGGCGATCAGGATCATCCGCACTGTCCTGGAGAAGTATGGAACATACGAGAGCTTCGAGGTCGCCACAGGGGGGAGGTTGCTGAGCAAGTGCCAGATCTGGTCTGTCATCCGAAAGTACATGCAGAAGGAAGGCTGCGTAGGAGAGGTAACTCACATCCCTGCCTTATCGCTTGTAAGATACAACTGCAAAAATATTTATTTTCTGATAAAAAGGACTCAGATTAAGAAGCGTTTTGGGTACAAAGAAGGAACTTTTCTACTCTGAGCCATAGGGTCTTTTCATCTGCAGCTTGGCTGTGTTCACTGCATGCTGGTGTTAACTGGGGTGTGCTGTGTCCCCACCGTTTTCCAATTATTTTTTCCATGTGTCTCTCCCCTTTATGCTTGAGAGCAAGCGAGATGAGCTGCTGATTGTCCATGTGGGGACCATTTTGTTATGTGCATGAGTATTAATTCCTGCTGTTCACGGTGGCATGTCAGACATCTCCAACAGCTGCCTTTGCCCACGTGTCCAAAAGCAAAGCCAGGGGAAGAGATTTCCTATTGTCCTATGGGGTCTGCTTGGTTAGGGCACTTTGAAACCCCAAGCTTGAGTTTTAAGGCTGGGTAATACATGGTAAAGATACCACAATAGCCAGGCAGGATGGAGAGGGGGGAAATTTGTCATCTCTGACTCTGTTTTTTCAGTGCCACCAGCAGCATCCAGCGTGGGATCTCCCACAGCTTCAGTTACAGGGGTTTTTTAATCCCTCCTGCCAGCAAGTTGTGAGCAAAACACTTCCACTGTCCTGGGTTCAAGTGCCAAGAAGGATTTCTAGACCTGGCTTTGCTTTTCTTGGCTTGTGGGTCTGCAGGGCTGGCTGGCACCAGGGGCTTCCTTACCACTGCCTCTTGGCCACTCTTTTTCCTAGCTTTGATTTTTCACTTCCATCTCCAAACAGGGTTATTCACGAGCCCTTCCCTGAAGAATCACCTTACTCAGCACTGCCCAGCATGTTTCATGCCCAAAAAAGCAGGAGCGAGCCATTCCCCAAGGTTCCACCTGGCCAGGGGACATTCCTCCTCCAGCCCCCTGAACCTCCCAGACATGTCCCTGGGATGTGGGTTTGGCACCTGGGTCCTCCTAAGCCTTCACTTATGACAGAAGAGATTTCTGCAAATCTCTTCCCAGAATTCAGCAGCCTTCAGCAGCCTACTTGTCCGAGTACCCAGCTGAGCAGCTGGCCAGTCTTACTTACAGACCAGCACTTACAACTGGCTATTTGGGATCTACCTCTTGATTTTTATTAATTGATTAAATTAATCTGTTTTACTCTTCTCTGTGACCGTAAATCTAACCTTAAATCGAGCTCTGACTGGGCCGCAAGGTGTCTTTTCCTGGACATACTGGTGTACAACTGGCTTCCCTCCAGCTCTTTGCTCAAGGGAACACAGGGTTCAGTAATTCTGTTTGCACATCAGTGTGTGAGATATGTGACCCTTTTACCTGGAACTTTTGATAAGTGCTTAAAGCATTGGTTTGTGTGGGTCTTTTTTTGTTCATTACAAATTGTGCTGAATTTTTTGGGGGCAGGGCAGAGGGAAGAGTTTCATCTGCTCTTGGTACAGCGATGTTGGCAAACTTTGCTCCCCCTACAGAACAAAAACTTGCTGAAACTTCTGTGTTGCTGATAATTTAACACCCCGTTGAGGAACTGGGTGGTTTCAGACATGTCGGGTCTCCCTCCTCACGCCTGTATCTGTGATTCCTGTCTTTCAACCTGCTGTGCCCCGTCCGTGCTGTTTGCTTCCCTCATACACACTGGTTGGGATGGCTTTCTTAAATAATAATAATAAAAAAAGAAGAGATTCTAGCACAGGGGGGTTGTGTTAGCTCAAAGCCTGACCCCCTGATGTGTCAGCTGCCCGCAGGCAGCAGGGCCAGGCTGGTGGCAGTCACTGCAGGCAGCTGCCCTTTGTCCCTGGCACCGACCGATGAAGGCAGAATCCCACTTTCCAGCACTGCAGGCAGCGTGCTCATGGGTAAGTATTTGCTCTATAATTAACTTAGCATCTTGAAAAGCTTCTTTGTCAGCATCAGGGCTGCAGATCCTGAAGCTCTTCTGCTTTTCTTCTGGCTCAGGACTGAGGTGACGCTGCCGGAGCTCAGAGGTCTCCATACAGATTTCGGTGAGCTCCTGGCTCGAGGAAGAGAAACCCCTGGCCCAATTGGTAAGTGCTGAGTGGCAATCCCTGGGGTTTTGAAGTGTCATTAGACAAAACATCATTAACTGGGATCCCATCTGTGCTGCCCTTCCACCCCTGAGCTGCTCAGTGCTGGTACTTTCTTGGCACGTGAGGTACTGAGCAGCACTGGGGAGGTGGGGAGAGGTAGGAGCCCGTCTCCTGGTGCCATGGGGACTATCAGCCATCTCCCCTCAGTTCCTGGTGATAAGCTTTTTCTCCATCGTTATATCCACAAAAGCTGAGCAGAAGCTTTGTGGACCGTGAGGATGTGTTGGGGATGCTGCTCAGAACGAGATAGATCACTGACTGGGAGAGCTGGCCTGGCTGCTCTGTGAGTAGCCCGTGTGTTGTAACAGCAGCTGCAAAGCTGGAGGGTCCCAAAATAAGGCAAGTGGGGGCACTGAGTGGCAAGTGGGGCCACTGAATGGGCAGATGGGCTGCCAGGAGCACTGTGGCAGCGTGACAGGAGCGTGCAAAGTTATGGCCTCTGGTAGCACTGAAGGTCCTTTCCCAGAGTGCTCCTGGATGGCTGGCTTAGCACAGAGCAGATCTTGACACCTCTGATTAATACAACAAAACAATACTATGTCACCACTTCCTCAGACAAGGGGAAAACATGATGTAACCCCAGCCAATGCCTCTGAGAACCCATCAGACTGATGCCTGACAAATGACATCATGGGGTTTTGCCTGTCATCTTCTCACTGTGGAGGCCCCTGGGCACATCTGTATCATTGGCTCTCATGGTGGGACTGTGACCTGCAGCTGTACTCACAGCTGTAGGAGCTCTTGGCCTCTCTGAATGGTTTCCCAACCCCTGGATCAGTCTGTTTCTGTCCCTCATTCCCCTCTCCAGCTCCGTTCTGGGATCTTTGCATCCTTAGGACAGGGATGGGGGATTTCTTCTCAGGCCATGGCAGTCCTTCAGCTTCTCGAGTCAGGGGATGTTTCTGCTGCAGAACCCCTGCTGTTAATTTGCTGACCTAATGGGGAACCCTTGCAACCTCAAGCTGCAGGTTTCACTGTTTGCTGGTGCTTCTTCATCCTGAATTTGCTCCCTGATCTCTTCACTTGATGTCATTGAGCTCTTGCACAGGGAAAAATGGTTTCCACTCTGTATAATTGAGTTGAGTGTTGCTGTTTCTGTGTTCTCTTTACCTTTTCTTCATCATAAGAGCAGAAAAAATATCATAAGTGCTCCTTCTGACTTGAATTCTTCCTCTAAAACCTGTGGGGTGTTTTTACATGGACTTTTCCCTCATTCCTAAAAACACAGACCGGTTATTTCAGGCACACCCTTCCCTGTGTGCTCAGCCTCCAGATGAATGTTTCTGTGCCCTTGGATCTTTAACCAGATGACATATCCCAGGGAATGCTTTGATCTTTATTCCAGCTTTTGCTGCCTCGCCTAAAAAGGGCTCATGCAAGACCTGGTTTTGCTGCTGAGCATCACACCCTCTTCATCCTCAGCTGCCTCTTATTTCCCAGCCATTCGCTGCATTTCTCTTTGCTCACCCTGTGCATGGTGATATCAGAGAGGAGAGGGGGTGGGGGGAAGGAAAAATGTGGGTTTAGACTGTTCAGTCAGCCTCCTGTTCAACCCTGATAGTGAAGGTTGAAGACTGGTGCTTGCCTTGCCACAATTTGTCTGAGCTCACTAATGCCCATGTTGTGTTGTGTGAGTGGATCCTTGATGCTGTGGCTTTAGCCACCTCAGGATGGGAACACTCAGCCTGGGGACTTTCCCTGTAGCATAAAGTCCGCACGAAATACTACAAAATCATCTCTTTCAAAGACAGAGCTCTCTATTTCTAAGGTTTCTTAATGCTTATTAAAGCAGTGTGGGTCTTTGCTTCAGGGAAGCTCCGCCCCAGTAGGATGCTCGGGTGTGGAACAGCCAGGAAGGTGCAGCATAGAATGAGGGACATGGCGTTCCTGGTGCAGTGGAGGAATAAGCCATGGGCAAGTGGCAGACTGATATTTGGGTTATAATAAACAAGTTTTCTTCAGGGCTGGGAATTAAGGTGCCAGGTGGATGGGAAGGGAGAGCTGGAGGTTACCAGCATGACAGAGATTAGCTGTGTGGAGTATTGTCCTGGTTTGAGTGAGAACAGAACTAATTCTACTTTTTTTTTAATAGGCTGTAGAAAAGTTGGTGAGCATTTTTCCTGGGCGGGGGGAGTTTTTTTTTCTGCATCTAGTTTCCTAAATTCCAACCTCTTTGGATGTTTGTTCTTTTTTTCCTTATAGGGGCAGTGAAATGTGACAAGATGCCTAGATGCAGACCTGGCCTTGCGGACCTCTCCCACCCTGTATCCTGGTCATGGAGCTCCAGCTGACACAGTGCATCGTGTCCAGTGATCCCTGTAAGAGCCGCAGGTCAGGCAGCAAACACCTGGGAACCAGGGGTTGTCACAAGGTCCGGGCACCAGTTCAGGGCTGCAGCGTCTTCAAGGGAGCAGGAAAAGTGCTGCGATGACAAAATGTGTTCCTCATCTTCTTCCTTTCGGTTTCAACTCCATCCCCTGGCTCTCCCCTTCCCTGCCTGCATCCCACAACTTCAGCATCTCCGCTGATCGCATCTGGGATGGCCGTGTCAGATGTCAGGGCTGTGTTCCCATCACACAGAGCTGATGTAAGAGGTGGGGATTAGTTAAAATCACACCAAAACCTGGCCCATTCGTGCCTCCTTGTTCTGCTTGTGGTGAAGCCACAACCTTCCCTTTTCTCAGAGGGATCTCTTTCACACTGGTATATTTTAATCCAGGTAAGCAATTGCTCTCTTAAGTATTTGATGGTGTTTGTTTGCCCACTGGTAGAATCTGCTCTTTTAAATTGCACTTTGGGCTTTCCTGAGCGGCTTTGCACAATAATAAATGTGGGTTAAAGCAAACTTGTTCTGTCTCCTCTTCTTTCTCTCTCTTTAAAGAGAATTGTGGTGTAGTAACACGCGTGCACGTTTTCATCCTGAAAAGTGTGAAATAATAGACAGTTGTTAGAGTTAATATGGACATGGCAGAAGGGTTTTGAGGGGAAATTGGTACATGCACAAAGGTCCCAGGCTGACCCATGGAGAGTTCCCAAGGACACAGCAGAGCCGCGTGTCTCCTCTGGCGACGCTGCGGCTTCGAGTCACTGCAGGTCTGAAGTCGGATGGTCAGCAGATGCTGCTCAGCTGGCATCTCAACTCCTGTTAATGTAGAGCAGCTGCCTTGGCTCTGGAACTTACAACAGCTGGGTTTCCCAAAATAGCTGTTTACTGTATAAAGATGTCCTACAGCCCTGCGCATGTGTCACCCGTCCCTGCTGTGAATCATGGCCGGCATGCCCAGCTCCCATTGCGTGGCTGGTGCAGATCCATCCTCACTGCTCACGTCTTGGAGCCTTGAAAGGGAGAATATGCATGAGAGCCCATGAACGTGGAGACAGAGCCTTGGTTCCCTTGAGGGATGTTTACTGGGGGGGGTTTCTAGAGGCTAGACCCCTAACAAAGTGGGTGCTGTTGGCTGTTTAGAGCAGGGTCAATTTGATGACTGAATTTTGCGTGCTGTCCCATGCTAGTGGGGATGCAGGAGAGGGATCAGTCAGGTCTCCAGAGGATGCTCACATGTAGCCATAAAATTCAAGTGAGCCCATGGAAACAAGCCAAGAGGTGGGATGCTGGAGTGAGAAGGGTACTGGAGCCAGAGGGATGCTGGAGGAGGCTGCCCAGGAGCTCCCCAGTCGGGTTTGTAAAGAGATTAAAGAAGTTATTTACTCCCTCCACAGGATCATCCGTTTCCTCTCAGCACCCGCTTTGTACCAGAAGTGGCCTCTTTGCCTGCCGCTGCTGCCTGTGGTTTCTTTAAGGAGATGCAGCACAAGCTGGTGACAGTGCTTCCTGTGGCGTTGGTGGCTTTTTCTGACCATCCACCACCATCTGAGCCTCTACTTAGAGCCAAGACCCTGCTGAGCATCTCCTCCCATGGCAATGCTGATGGCCGTTGCCTCCTTCTTCTTCCTCCACAGGTGGTGGTGCAGCTCACGGATGACCTCCTGTCCCAGGCGGTGATGATGGTGGAGGACAGCCGGCCCACGCTGGCCATCAACCTGGCCGGAGCCCGGCAGCACTGGCTGGAGGGGATGCTGCGCCACGAGATAGGTCAGTGGGAGGGGTGTCTGGGGGTGATGGACAGAGCAGGGCAGATGCTGTCAACATCCTTTGGCTGTTGCTGGACTAGCAGCTGCCAGAGCTGTGGGGACCATGGGGCAAGGTGGTGCCCACCTTGGTGATCCAACAAGATGGTCCTGCAAGGAGTCATAGAATCACAGAATCAGAGACTGGTTTGGGTCAGCAGGGACCTTTAAAGCTCATCTAATCCTGCCCTGCTGCAGGGAGCAGGGACATCTGCAACTAGAGCAGGTTGCTCAGAGCCCCAGCCAACCTCACCTGCAATGGTGCCAGGGATGGGGCAGCGACCACCTCTCTGGGCAACCTGGGCCAGGCTCTCACCACCCTCCCTGTAAAACATTTCTTCCTTCTCTCCAGTCTAAATCTCCCTCTGTCAGTTTGAACCCATCACCCCTTGTCCTGTCCCACCAGGTCCTGCTCCAAAGTCTGTCCCCATCTTTCTGACAGGCCCCTTGAAGTCCTGAAAGGCCACCAGAAAGTCTCCCCAGAGCCTTCTCTTCTGCACACTGAACACCCCCAACTCTCTCAGTCTGGCCTCCCAGCAGAGGGGTTCCAGCCCTCCCAGCATTGCTGGGGTTCCTCTGTCCCTGCTCCAACAGGTCCCTGTCTCTCCTGTGCTGAGGACTCCAGAGCTGGACCTATCACTTCAAATCTTGTCATCTGCTGATACTTATGTTGCCTTTGTGGCAACATCTTCCTCTGACATGGACAGTGAGCAGAACACTCAGATCTGTTCTGTGCAGGGCCTGTCTCCATGCCAAGGCTGTGGGGTGTGCAGGGCCCAGGCACAGTAGGTGAGAGAGACCTGGGCAGGGTTCTGCTCAGTGGTTTGGGAGTTTCCTCACCTGACTGCTTCCTAGCCATCAGCTACTAGGCATATTGGGAGTCTGCATATGCAGCCTGCCCTGGCCAAGCCCTGGGTAGCTGTATGTGTCCCTTGCTTATGCTGCTCTCTGATGCAGCTCTGTTCAGAGCAGCGTCAGTACCTTCTGGCCTCTGGCAAAGATGCTGCAACCCAAGGTGACACACACTCTTCTCTTGCAGTTTGAAGCTGACCGGAGGGCCTTCATCATAACCATTAACTCATTTGGTACTGAGCTGTCCAAGGAGGACCGAGCAAAGCTGTTCCCGCACTGTGGCAAGCTCTACCCTGAGGGCCTGGCTCAGCTGGCCAGAGCAGATGACTACGAGCAAGTCAAAAATGTTGCCGACTACTACCCCGTGAGTGCTTTGGGTGAGGGGTGTGGGGACTGGTGCGAGGACATACTCTGGATCAGAGCTTCTCAGGGATCCTGGGGAACCTGTGGGTTGACAGCCTGGGCAGAGGGGTGCCTGTCTTCTGCTGCTCCTGTTGGTCCCATGCACTGCTTGACCAGGATGGAGTTGCCTTGCCTGGGGTGCTGTTGGCTTGTCCTTGTGGAGACAGGGAGACCAAATGTGCCCTGTGCGCCCCATCTCAGGGTGCAGGGACTGACCTCACCACCGCAGCCTTGGGATATTGGTGTGGTAGTAGCAAGTGTCTCTCTGGCTGGTTGGTGGTGGAAACATGTCTTCACCAACAAGTGTTGTACCACATCTCCAGCTCTCCTGGGTTGCTCTGAGTTCTGGTTTGGAGGCAGGGGAGTTGCTGACTTGGGAGGACACATTTGGATGTGTCTGTCATTAAGTGCATTGCTGAGGACTGGTTTGGAGCTGGAGAGCTCAGCGTCCCCTTACCAGAGCAGCCAGGGCATGGACACAGGGGCTTGTCCACATGTCTGTGGACACAGGGGCTTGTCCCTGCATGCTCAAAGTGGTGATACAACTTGAACTGATGTTTTGGAGGAGGGCTGGGACCTCTGTCTGGAGAAGCTCACAGATAAAGATGTTCTCTGCCTTTCTTGGGATTTCCTTCAGCCAGTATGGGGGTGCACAGTGCAGCTTTTCCAATGTTCATGTGTGTACAGGGTGGACTCTTGGCTTCTCTGTGTCCTCTGCTGACCTGACATGGTGGCTGGGATGTCTGTCTGACACATGGGCACCCCCAAACACTGCTGAGCTTGGAGGGCTTTGGGGTATATCCTCTTGTAATGTCCTCCTGCAGGAGTACAAGCTGCTGTTTGAAGGTGCTGGCAGCAACCCAGGAGACAAGACCCTTGAAGACAGGTTCTTTGAGCATGAGGTGAGTGAACCCCAAGGAGCTTCTCAGCATGTGCCTGCCCCTGCTGCTTGCAGAGCTCAGAGCAGCCATGAATTGTCTGCTGACCTGTCAGCAGGCTGTGGGTAAACAGAGTATGGGGTATGGAGGAGGGAATTCCCAGTGAGGGACTGGGGACCCCTCATGGTGTTCAGTCCATGTTCTCACCCAGACAGATTAGAGCTGGTGGGAGGCAAGTTTGGGGCTGCTGGTGGATATTTGCTCTGTTGATAGCAAAACCAGTGTAATTGGGTGAGAAAGGAGGATTTTCAGAGGATCTGAGGGTGTAACAATTTCCCTTTTGAAATGTCAGAGCATGTTGTGAAGGTCAGAACTGACCCCTAGACCTAGAGAGCTGCAGAGCAGGGTACCTGTGCTGAGCGTTCCAGCCTGCTGGCATGTCAGGGGACTTCCCAAGCTCCTCCACACTTTCTTTGACCAGTTTCTCCCATCTGAGGTAGACCAGTGACCATGTGTCCTCTTCTGGGCTTTCCCCAGGTGAAGCTCAATAAGCTGGCCTTCCTCAACCAGTTCCACTTTGGAGTCTTCTATGCCTTCGTGAAGCTGAAGGAGCAGGAGTGCCGCAACATTGTGTGGATCGCAGAGTGCATCGCCCAGCGGCACAGGACCAAGATTGACAACTACATTCCCATCTTCTAACCCCTTCCTACTTCTGTCAGCCCCTCCCAACCCTGGAGTCTGGGGGAACCCTTGTCCGAGTCATCCCCTGCCCAGACTCAAGGGCTGTCCTGTCAGTGGAACTGGCTCAGATGAGGAACCTGTACAGTTGCTAGTTAAATTATTCACAAGCTGATACTTGGAGTTGTTTGTGCTGTGAGGGGTCTGCAGGGACCAGGGGCACAGGCTTGGCCCTGTGTGACAGGAGGGCCACCTCCTGTTGTGTATCTGGTAGTTCCTGTGTTGCTGTTCTCATCTGTATGTGCTTGTGCTTGTAGACCAAGCACCAGCCAGGGGGTTGCTGCCTCCCAGGGCTTCCCACTGCTGCAGAGGAGCAGGGCAGGTCCCCTGGGGTTGGGCACCTCTGCCAGTGCTCTGCTTGCCTCCTACTCAGTGTTGTTCCTGTGAGGTATAGTTTGCCTGTGATGCGTAGCGTAGCCTGTGCTGCTGTGCGACCCCTGCTTCACCCCATAGCTAACTCTGAACCTGGGAGAGGCTGAGCAGCCCTGCCTGGTAGGGGGAGGGAGCTTGTGGGAAGGTGAGGGCAGAGTCAGAGCTGGGGCTGGTGGAGGACATTCATCCCCACTCTGGTGGCATTTGTACCTTTCCTGTGGCCTCAGCAGCTGTTCTCATCACTTTCCTTCCTGCCCTGCAGCTTGAAGGGCTTCATAGCTGGTTGAACTCCTAGAAGACCCACAGTTTGGTGTCTGCTGTTGCGACCATACAAGAGGTGGGGTCTCCTTTTGGACCCTGTTCCTGCCCTGGAGCCATAGGGGTACAGAGCAACCCTCATGCGTGCAGAGGGCAGCTCTTGGCATAGATGTCCCCGGGCCTGCCCAGTCTGCTGTTAGAGGTGGGAGCCAAGCCTTAGGCCCTGCTCTGTGCTGCTCTGGGTCCTGACCAGCTCCCACTCAAGGGCTGGGAGCTGCCCTGTGGCAGCAGACAATCTTTGCTGGTGGGAAATATGTGCTCAGTGCTGCTGCTAAGAAGGTTTCCTGGAGAGTTCTGTCCCAGCTCATGCAGTGGTCACCTCTGTGGTGTTTGTTACCCCATCATCCCCTCTCTGCTAATAAATATCTGCCTCCTGCACTGTGCTCTCCCTCCTTTACTTGGGCACCTGCTCCCATCTCCCCCAAGGAGCCTCTGCCCCCCTCAGCGTATGGGGTAGAGGAATGTAGGGGGGCTGCTGCAGGACTTGGGACACTTGTTCTTACCAGGGGCAAGGTAGCTGTACCAGCCCTTAGGGCCCTGGGTTGGTGGGTGCCTGTGAGGCAGAAGCCCTCGCTGGCTATGCAGCCCTGTGGCACTGAGCTGTGTGCTTATAGCTTGTCCCCCTGTGCTTCCTCCCTGGTGCTGGCCCTGGAGGCCACCTTCACCCCTTCCCTCCTCACTCTGAGGGTGAAGTGAAACAAAGCCTTGGGGGTTTGGTGGGGCACAGCAGGAAGGGGGTGCCAGCCCTTCCTGGCAGGGTCTGGGGCTGCCCCAGGCCAGGCTTCTGCCCCCGTGCTCAGTGCACTACTGGCTGTGACTGGAGGCAGGGCCACCCCTGCCCAAGCATCGCACGGCGGAAGGAGACGGCCGCAGCCTGCTGGTGTATCAAGAACAGATTTATTGAAAAAGTGACAATCATGTAGTTCACCTCATGAAGAGCTCTCGGCCCCCACGCTCGCCGGGAGCACGTGGAGTGTGTAACGAGCGGCAGCAGCCGCGGGGTCCCCGGGCCCTGCCTAGCCCAGGGAGGAGGGAGACCAGTGCAGCTCAGTGAGCAGTGAGGAAGGTGTCAGGTGGGTGAGAAATGCCCCAGGTCCATCTGAGCCTGTGCTGAGGAGCTGCCCAGTCAGGCAGGGTCGGCCCCCCCCCTTGGAGGGCACATTGTTAGAAAAAAAATACAAAAAAAACAAGGTCTCTAGAAAAATGTTGATTCTCACACGATAGAAAATAGATCTGCCTGATTCGGGAAAGCAATTTGGGTTTTTTTATAGTCTAGTGCTGATTGCTCCCACACACCCGGTGTAGGGGGTGTGACAGTGGTGGCTGCATTTCAGGGGCCCGTGGGCCTGGAAATCCAGGTAGGGGACTTGCTCCTGCCCAGGGGCAAGGTCAGGCCTTCTTGGTGTCCTTGTGGTGCTCTCGCCGCAGCGCTCGGGGGAGCTTGGGGTTGATGAAGAATCCTTTCAAGAACAAGTCTCGGACAAAATAGGGCAGATAGCGGTGTATGAAATACATGAGCCCAAGGCCCTGCCCTGGGTAGTAGCGCACAGCTGGGTTGGCAGCCAGGAGCCCATCTGTGATGCTGTTCACCACTGCGCTGAGGTCCTCCACTGCCACCTTCATGAACTGGATGAACTGGCGGTTGATCTCCTCCACGTAGTCCTCTCCATAGGCTTGCAGCAGCTCTCGGGGCAGGCTGGCCACCAGCTGCTGCTTCTGCAGGTTCCAGAAGGCAGGGTCGCATGTTGTCCCTGCAAGGACAGGGGGCCCCTGCCATGAGCTGTGTCAGCCCTTGCTCCAGCTTCACCCTGGGGGGGGTTGCGTGTGCCAGCAGCCCTGTCTTCTCCCAGCCCCCCAGGAACATCTTGCTAAACCCCTCATGGGAATTTGCTGGGGTGGGGGGGGCAGGCAATGGCCAAAGAGCAGAGAATCATGGAGTGGTTGGGGTGGGAAGGGACCTTCATGTAGTCCAGCCCCCCTGCAGGGAGCAGGGACATCTGCAACTGGAGCAGATTCCTCAGAGTCCCAGCCAACCTCACCTGCAATGGTGCCAGGGATGGGGCAGCGACCACCTCTCTGGACAACCTGGGCCAGGCTCTCACCACCCTCCCTGTAAAACATTTCTTCCTTCTCTCCAGTCTAAATCTCCCTCTGCTAATTTGAACCCATCACCCTGGCTCTGCTTCAACAGGTGTCTCTCTCTCTCCTGTGCTGAGGACTCCAGAGCTGGACCTAGCACTGCAGGGGGGTCTCCCCCATGCTGCTGGGGGTGCAGCCCAGGGTGCCACTGGCTGCTGCTTCTCCCCCCCAGCACCCCCAAGTCCTTCACAGGGCTGCTCTCCATCCCTTCACCCCCAGCCTGTGCTGATAGCAGGGGTTGCTCTGACCCAGGGGCAGAACCCTGCACTTGGCCTTGTTGCACCTCATGACATTCCCACAGACCTACTTCCTTAGCTTATTCAGCTCCCTCTAGATGGATCCCGTCCCTCAGGTATGTGAACTGCCCCACTCAGTTTGGTGTCACCAGCAAATGAGCTGAGGGTGCCCTCGATCTCACTATGTCATTGGTGAAGATACTGAACAGCACTGGCTCTGCTGACAGGGCTTGCTCCTGACCCTGCCTCTCACCAACAGGACCCCAAGGGCCACGCTCCCCATGGAGGTGGCTCCTGCACCACCAGCTGCTCCTGCCCTTGCTCCATATCCTGCCTCCTCAAGGTACCCGCCCTTTGCCTGTGGGTGCTGGCAGTGAGTGGGTGCCACTGGCTCTCTTACCTGTTTTATAGTAGCCAGGCAGGACAAGGCTGACTTTGATGCCCCAGGGCTGGAGCTCACTGCGGAAGGTGTCCATGAGCAGGCTGAGTGCTGCCTTTGAGGCCCCATAGGCTGCCAGGCAGGGGAAGGGCAGGTCACCTGGCAGGAGCAAAAGGGTGAGTGGGGTCAGGCAGCTGCCTGCATGGGCATGAGGTAGGCAGGAATGAGGAGTGCTCATGCTGGGTTGTGCAAGGAAAGGGCTTTGGGTTTTTTTTGGTTTTTTTTTTCTGTTGAGAACACTCTCCAGACAGCAATTTCTCTGGGCAAGCAGAGGAAGCTGGTTTTCCCCTTCCTGGACAGCCAAAGCATGGGGTTGTCCTCCCCAGTGGAGACACATACTGTCGGGACTGGGATTGCCCACAGTGCCTGCCACCAGTCTGCCTGGCCCCAGCATGCACATGGCTCCCTGGGAGCTCAGTGGTGCTGCTGGTTCATCCCCATGTGCCCAGTGCCACTCTGATTCCACTGGCTGGGGAAGGGGAGGTGCTCGACCTGCACATGGGCTGGGGGTGCCAAGAGTTTGCTCACCTGCAGGACTGCTCACGGTGACGATGCGGCCGCCAGCAGAGCGGAGCAGGGGCAGCAGCCCCTTGGTGAGCTCCAGCGAGCCGAAGAAGTTCACCTCCATGCAGGTGCGGAACCTGCCCAGCGGCGAGAGCTCAGCATCAGCGATGGTGTCATTGAAGCCAGCGTTGTTCACCAGGCCCCAGAGCCCTGCGGGTTTGAGATGCTCAAAGAGGTGATACAAATAGGGGAACCCCTCACCCTGAGGACCCTAGCTACTCCCTGGCTCATAAGAGAATAGTGGGGGTGCCCCAGGACAAGCCCCAATAACAGAGGTTGTTGGTCTGAGTGCCCCCAGCCCACAGTGAGGGGCACATGGAGTCTTGGAACTGCCATGCTGGCTGCAAGCTGAGGTGCTGGGGAGCTGTGGGGGATCCCTGAGGGATGCAGAGGGCTCCTACCAGTGCTGTTGGTGTGGGCCTGGATGTGCTGCAGGACACGTTGGATGTCGTCTGGCTTGGTCAGGTCCATCTGCAGCAGTGTCAGCTTTGGCGAGCAGCTCCTGCGCAGCTCCTGGGCACCGGGGCCCTGTGGGTCCAGCACGCTGGCAAACACCCGAAAGCCCATGGCGTCCAAGTGCCTTGCTGTCGCCTGCCCGAAGCCCGAGTCACAGCCTGCCAGAACCAAGAGAAGACTTGAAGTGGCCAGTGACAGCTGCTGGACAACCATTCCCAGCTGCCAGGGACCCTCTAACTCTGCCTCTCCCTCCTCAGGGACCACCTTGGCATCAGTACCCTGCTCAAGACCACCCTGGTTCATCACCCTGCTCCTGACCCGACAGGACGTTCCCTTGCTGTGGGGCATTTGCAGGTCACAGAGCTGCTGTTTTCTCTCTATCACACCCACAGGAGGATGAAAACACTCCCTTATCTGCAACCTCATCACAGTGAGCGCCTCTCTCATGCAAGGTGCAGGTAAAACCACAGCCACCACAAGGCACTGGGAGAGCCCAGAGCCCTGCAGTGCCCTCAACCCTCCCAAAACAGCTTCCAAAACCTCCACTAGGCACCATTCAGAGCTGGCACAAAGTTCCGTGGGGGGGGGGGTGGAAACGCTGCCTTTCCCTGAATGCTTTTCACCTCCTAGAAATGGTGGCCAAGAGGCACAGCAGCATCCCAGAGGGATGAAAAAATGGGAGAGGGAAAAAAAGGGGGAACCCATTCTGCTCCTGCCACCCTATACCCTTCAAGGGAGCATCCAACCAAGATGTTCCACACTGGAGAGTGCTGGGTGCTGCCATGCACAGTCCCAGCCTCACTTCCTCCATCTCAGCTCAAGCAGGGGCACCTCAGGTGACACTGTCACCCACAAAGCCATCGCTAGGGTGGCGGGGGGACAACTCGGGCAGGAGCTGAATATCGCGGGGCAGCGGCCGGGTGGGTGGAGCAACCGGGATGCAAACAAACAGCAGCAGCAAGGTACAGCCTGTTCCCGGGGCGATGGCAGGGCTGATAGCTCTGAGGGAGCCTGTGCCACCACTGCTGCCCAGTCACATTAACCATTAACTGGGAAGCTGTGCAGGGGCAGCCCCATGGTCCCTGTACCCTCCTGCCTGGCACCCTTGGGTGGTCCGTGGGACAGCACCTGAAGCCACCCCATGATGGACACAACAGTGGCCCTGGGTGCTGCCACCCACTCCATGGGGCCCCTGAGAGCCTGGACCCCTTCCACCACTCATCCAGTCAGCCCCAGCGCGGGGCACAGGGACCAGCTGCCCCCTCAGCTCCCTGCTCCCGCGCTCCCAGGCTGGGATCAAGGTGCTGCCGCATCCCGCTGTCGGGACGCTAGCGGGTGGGTCCCCAGCTCGGCTTTACTTTATTGCTGTGCCAGAAAACCTGTAAGAAAGGCCCTGGACTGAGGCCAGAGTGATAACACACCCCGGATCCAGGTGCTCAGCTGGCAGGAGGGAGCTGCAGGTCCCCCCCTTTCCCACCCAGCATGGGCGTGTGCCAGGCTGACTCAGCACCATCACCCCCGGCATCGCCCTGGTGCTGCAGGTGATGCCGAAGGTGCCACAGGCTGCCAGCACGGGACATCGGCCTCTGCCCTCCCCAGGAATGGGTCTTGCTGCCGGCAGACAGCCAGATAAGGTGCAATTTTTGCCTTTCCCGGCAGGGCAGGAGAAAACTGCAATAAAGATAAGCTTCAAAAAAATAAAAGTGCTCACGGCAACGGCCTCACCACGCTGCAGCCAGCACCCTGCCCACCACCACAACCGGCACGCGGTTACCTGCGCTGCTCCTGCCCCAGCTGGCAAGAAAAGCTTCCAGTCCAAACACGAAGCTCCCTGTCACCTTCTGAGCCACAAAACACTGGGAAATATCCCCCAAACCCGAGAGAAACAGATTTGCTGGTTTGTTTGGCGCAAGCCTGGCAAGGAGGGAGCAAACACGGCTGCGTGGCAGCTGAGCCAGGCAGGGTTTGTTTTGCCTTAGAGGAGCGGGGCAGTTGGAGGGTTTGTTTCGGAAGTTTTAATTTATTCACACAGAAAAAAAAAACCAAACCCCTCCTGGGAGGCTGGCGGGAGGCCCAGGGCCAGGAGGGTGAGGATGCTCTGGTGTTATTTAAGGTCTCCAGCACTGCTCAGCTTCTCATCTGCTGCACTCAGGCATGGCCAAGAGCACAGGGAGGGACAATTAAACCCCCAGGACCATAACACGTGGCCCCAAAGCATGGCAGCTTGCCCAAGGCCATGCTCACTCCCTGTGGCTACCAGCACATGAGCCGCCGGCCACACCGCCGCTGGCTCGGCCTCACTGGGAATGCTGGAGCCGGCCAGTCTGCACGGCCCCGGCGAGGCTGGCGCTGAGCTCGCCGCCCTCCAAGGATGCTGCATCACGAGGAGATGTCAGCGTCAGCTCCCCCTGCCCTGGCTCTCTGCTTGCCAACTGGTTTTGCATCTGTGCCGGCAGGAAGGACCTTGGGTGGACTAGAGGCAGAAGCAGCCCAGTGTAGGGAGCACAGCAGAGGAGAGGAGGCAGCTGGAAGCCCCCAGCACATCCCCCCCCCTCCCACCCCCCCCCCCCCAGGAACCAGAGGCTTTTGCTGCAGCAGGAGCAGAGCCCAAATCTGGGCTGCAAAATCCAGCAGAGCTCAGGTTTGGCAACTGTGAGCAAACACCCGCTACAGGGGCCGGCTGCAATTCCCCAGAAATTTTGCAGAAGCTCCAGCTACTGCCATGGCTCCCCCAGGAGTGGGGCACACCAGCCTCCGCTAGGATTTGGGCACAACAAACCCAAGCTTTACCTGCCTTGAGCAATCAGAAAAGTTTGGCCTCTAGCATTGCCATTGGAGTGCCTTCCTACCTCAGGGAGGATGAAGAGAGCCGACCACGTGGCATTGCATGCCCACCGCCCAGAGAAGCCCCTTGCTGGTGAAAGCAGAGCCAGCAGAGCAGCTGAGCTGTGCCAGCCCAGCAGCTGCCTGGCTATGCCAGGAGTGAGCACCACCTGAGCTTCCTCACTGCTGGGAACTGGGCTGGTTCATATGCAGCCAGCTGAAGCCACGGTCCCAGTTTGGTGCGGGCACACTTCTCTCAGGTGAGTCAGGCACCATACAGTACCGGCTTTTTGCTGTCTCAGGTATTTGCAGGTATCCTGCAGCCAGCACCAGAGCTGCCATGCATGGACACATGCTCAAAAATCACTGCCACAGTTTGCTGAGCAGAGCCGAGAGGGGTGATAACACAGCTACCATCTGGGATGTGCTAAACCACAACTGCCCCCTGCCCCTGTGTCCTCAGCCCTGAACCATAAGCAAAGCATCCTCATCCCTGAATCACGGGACTTTCAGTCTCATCCCCAAACCACAAGCTGTGCAGTCTCATCCCTGAGCTGCAAGCTGTGCAGCTTCAGCCTCAAGCCATGAGCTGTTTACCCTCATCCCTGAGCCACAAGCAGAACAGCCTCATCCTCAAGCCATCCTCATCCCTGAGCCACAAGGTGCTCACCCTCACCCCTGAGCCATGCACAGTGTGGGAGGACCAACACAGACCGGCAGAAGCTCAGCAGTCAGAAGAAACTGAACCCAGCTGAAGAAGCCCCAAAGCTGCCCAGAGCCTGGTGGGTGCTTGAGTGCAGAAGCAGCTCCCCAGAAGCTGCTCACTTCATGCCACCCCATCCTGGGACTCCAGCATAGAAGCTGGAGAGGTGATGCCCCAGGACTGAACATCCCTCCAATGGGATGACCCCTTCCCTGGGTCAGCTCTGGCAGTGTGGGCAACCCCAGAGGCACCTGGGTCAGCAGGGTAGCTGCAGGGCATCCCTGGAGGATGCTCCATAGTGCCCAAGGCAGGTGGGTGCCTATCAGCTGGGTCAGACACCACAGCACATCACTCCCTCTCCAACTCTGCCACCACTCCCTAAATTCCAGATATCAATCCCACCCCTCACATGGAGCCTGTGGGCTGTGTATCCCACCACCCTGCCCAAGACAGCTCACCAAGTGTCACCACCATCACCAGTCCTGGGACAGGGCAGGGCTCCAGGACAGGGCCAGCCGGAGGGGAGCCGAGGCTGAGAGGATTAACACACCGAGTTGCTTGTTTCCATAGGCTCAGGCTCAAATCCTGCCAGGGATGCCAAGCTAAACACGGCTGACATTTTGCTCGGAGGTGTTGCCTTCTGGCCCCATCAGGATTCACTGCTGCCACCTTGGATCCAGCTCCTCCAGGCACAGACAGGGTTGAGTGCAGCTGCTCCATGGCAAAACTCAGCCAGGTGCTCAGCAAGGACCAATCCTGGTTTGGCTGCTTGAGGACAGTCATCCCAGCTCCATCCTTAGAGCACCATGGGGACCCCATGGAGGAGGGATCCCACAGCAAGGTGGCATCAGAGGGGATGGGGCACCCCAAAAAGGACTCAGGGAGGGCGTCCCTGCACGGGGCAGGTCTGGGCAGGACAAAGCACCCAACAAAAGCCTGCATAGGCAGGGCTGGGCACTGTGGCAAACACCTCCCAGATGCCACACACATTTGGAGCAAATGAGGAATGATAAAGGGGTGATGTCAGCCCTGTGGGACAGGGAACAAATTCTTGGCAGGGTGCTGGGGAGGGAGAGGATGGCAGGAGCACCTGTGCCCATGGCAGCTGGGCCACCATGTCTGCCCTGCCAGCCATCACCCACCTGCCAGCCCAGCAGTCCCGCTGGGGGAGCAGAGCTGTGCAGGGGTGATGGCAGCCCCCTCCCAACCTCACTGCAGGCAGTAGCATCACCATCAACAGGAAACCTCACCCCAGTTGGTGGCTCATGTGTCAGTGTGCCACGCTGGACCCCAATCTCCATGAAGACCCCCACCTAGAGCAGCCCCTATGCCCAGGTGCTGTTGGATGGGGCTGTGGTGGCAGGAGATGGTGGCAGCCCTACTGGTGCAACTGCTGCTCCTCAGCACATGGTTTCAAGAAGCCATGAGCTTAATTAAATTAAACACAGGGAGATGCCTTCAAGGATGACCCAAATCCCATCCCCAAATCCTCAGCAAGAGGACAATGCACAAGCCCTATCCACTCCTCAAGAAGCCTGGGTGGGCATTCCTTGCAAAGAATTAGCCTTCTTTCCTGGACAGGACCTGAGCCAAGGGAAGCACACACTGCCCCCACCTCACTCCCTGTGGATCCCCCCCGACACACCGCTGGTACCAGCCCCAGGGTGCTGACAGCTCCCACAGCCCAGGATGAAGGGCCACATCCCTCCAGCAGGTCAAATGGGTTGGGTGGGGCCAGGCAGCCCCCCGAGGGAGGCCCTAAGGCCTATGGCTCAGGACAGGTGCCAGGCAGGACACCCCACCTCAAACCCCCCAGGGAGGCCCCTGAATCACAGCAGAAGGCAGAGCTGGGGATGCCGATCACTGTGGGGGGCACAGGGGTGACCTGACCCCCTCCCTGTGCCAGGGACAAGGGCCAGATGGGATGAATTACAAGGGATTAGCTGAGTGTTTCTGAAGCCTCACACACCATCACCTCCACTCAGGAATAGATCATTCACTTCAGACCCAAGAGAAGGGGGGGAATCTGTTTTTCTGCCTAGACAACCTGAAGCAGCCAGGCAGAGATGACAAGGACCCCCAAGGCCAGGGGGGATGGGTCCACAGCTCTTGAATTAAACCCCATTTCTCAGGAACACGTGCTGGCTCTGGTGCATCAGTGTCAGGGACTCAACAGCACAAGAGAAACCACAAGATAAACCAGTGTCGGGAGCCGCAGCAAGCGCCAGCACTAAAAGCCATCCAGATGCCTTATCCCCCACCACCCATAAAGCTGTAGGCAGCAGATGCTGCTTGCAACCGTCAGGGCTAACAAAGCCAGCAGCTCCTTACATGCAGCCAGGAGAGCAATGAACCCAACTGGGACGGAAAGGAGCCCAGCCACCTTCCCCTGCACCAGGGCAGTGCCTGGTGAGACACTCAAGGAGGTCAGGATCCATTCATGAGCTTACAGGTAGCCTTGGTGGAGGCTTTAGGTTTTGGGAAGGCAACTTAGCACCCAGATCTGCTAAGCTTAGCCTAAGGACTTACACCAGCAGGGTAAGCAGATGCAGAAGCACTGGAAGCTTCCTCAGATGCAGGAGCCTAGGACATAACCCAGCCCTGGCATGGCAGTGATGCTGCTGTCGGCAAAGACCAAGCCAGGGCTCACCAATAGGCGGGGCAGAGGAAGTGCCTCTCCTCCCAGCAACGCTTCAGGGTTTCACAGAAAAAAGGGTGCAGGGAATTTCCTAGAAGCAGCCGCTCACTGCATCCCAGGGCTGAACAACATCTTCCAGCAGCTGCCATCTCCACCAAGGGGAGATCTCCCCAAAAGGAGCAGCTGGACTCTGGCAGTCAAGGGTTTGAGCTTCCAATGGGAAGGTATGAGCAGGAGAAGACAGCATTATGGGCAGTCTGGGACAGGGCACAGCCTGTACATCAGAGCTAATCTGGGATAGATGGATGTTCCCTGGAGAAGAGAAAGTTGTGAATAGCTGTGTTGATAACCGGGTTAATCATCACCTTCAGAGGGAACACGGCGAGCCAAGAACATGGAGCCAGCAAGGTGCAAAAGCCATCCATCAGCAAGAGCTGTCCCTGGGAAGGACACGCAGGGCCCAGAGACAGCTCAACTAGACTGGTACCAGTAACATGCCCACCCAGGCTCTTGAAGATGGAGAGGCTGTGTGGAAGCTGGGAAGTCAGAAAGCTCCATCAGCCATGGTCAGGATGTGGCACCAAAGATGTTCCTAGGGAACAAGGTGGTGGCAGCAAAGCCATGGCTGGGGCAACCCTTGGCTCCAAAAGAACTCTCAGGGATTCCCAGGAGGTTGGAGAAACACCAACCATATCCATTTCTCACATGTGATAACACATCAGGGCCCAGGAGCTCACAAGGAAAGGCAGATGCCTAACGTCTGCTACAGGCAGGGTTAAGCCATCTACAAGCAGCAGAAAGGAAGATCAGCTCTTCTATATGGACCACCATGAACCATCATCACCTCAGGACATCTTAGGGATGGTATTTCTAACCAGGACAGCAAAGCACCACAGCACCAGGAGAACCTATGTACCCCCATAGACACCTGAAGCACATCAGCCCCTTCTGTACCTGATTTAAGTTGTCAGCTCCTCATCTTCCACCTGCAGCTCCTACCAACTCAGAGTTTGAATATCACAAGAGTATTTTAGGGCATTTTCCCCAAAATACATGAAGGTGTCCCTCCAGGCTGATGTGCTTGGATGTAGTCATGCTGACCCAGGCCAAAAGGCGATGCACAAGGCAGCAACCCCACATGCCCTTTGGCCTGGGACAACACAGGCAGAGCCCAGCACACCAGCTGAAGGGAGGACAGAAGTCACCACAGGATGGTTGCATACCCAAGGTTAGAGCTTGTCCCCACCTGGTATCTGGGACCCTGGAGAGGAGAAACTACCAGTGTTCACGGTGTCTTTGGACACAGTCACGAGAAGCACATGTGCATGGTGTGAGGGTTATGCCAGATTGAAGAATGATCACTGGAGGGGAGAAAAAGGGTAGGGATGGATCACATATCTGCTCAAGGGTACATCCGGTGGAAGCTGAGAGACCCAGCATGAGAAGATAACCACCAGAAGAAACAGAGAAAAACTTGAAAAACACCAGACATTCAAAGCATCCCAGAAGACATCAGGACAGATATCCCCTCCAGGATCTCAGCTCCCCATCCCTGCCTGGGGTGCACCCACCATCTGCCTCAACCACCCAGGAAGAGGCTGCACCACCACAAAGCCTGTAAAGCTGAAAACTGCTTTTCAAGATTACAGCCTTAGAGCCCCACAAATCCCAGGACAGCACCATGTGCAATGGGGCAGGCAGCTCCCAGTGGGGGAAGCTGATAAAGCTCAGGGGCTGGCAGCTCTCCAGGGGAGAAGGAAGAAGTGTTATGTTGCATGTGGAAATACACACAGAAGAACAGGGATTGGAGATGGTGGATGTACCATAGCAGCCAGGGGGAACTGGAGAAGGAGGCAACAGACACATACTGGGCAAGGTTATAAATAAACAGTCTCAAACTATACCTATAGCAACACACTCGAGAGAATGAGTGCAATGGTTTGGGACATTTTCCACCCCAGTGTCTCAAATCTGTCATTGCAGGAGGGATGTCAGAAGGTGAAGAAAGCCCTGCACAGGTCATCTGGGCAAGCAGAGATTCCCCCAGCTGGGTATTTGGACCAGCACTGAAAGAAAACTACAGGGAGAAGGCAAACACTTGCCCAAGCTTGGTGGAGGCACCTTGAAGATACCTCCCTGTTCAAGCCAAACCCTGTTTGGGCAAGTCCACCACCCCTGTGCTACCAGTCATGAAAGCAGCACAGTTCTCCTATCACCAGCCCCTGGCTTGAGAAGAGCTGGACTCAACAGTGAGTAACACAATCCTGGACCTCATTAAAGAGGTGCTGCTCATTGGACTAGAGGGCAGCAGCTGCCGACACTTCTCTCCTCCCAAAGCATCCGCTCCCATCTGACAATCTAATTTCTGCAGGGAAGCCTCTACTCTGTCGCTCTCATGTCCCCACATAACCCCAAGCGTTCATCGAGCCAGCTTTGGGCTTCTCTACCAACTCTGCTCTCCCACGTCGTGCAGCTTCGAGGCGCTTTTCCTCTTAATTAGCTGTGCTCATCAGTTTTGGTTAACGGTGCTAAAACAAAGCACCCTGCCAGGTCTGTGCCGCTAGCCGGCTTCGCAAGAGCTCGTTCAACAGATAAGCAGGACAAAGCAGCGCACATTTATCTGAGCATCTGCAGCAAGCAGGGGTAGGTGTCACTTTCTGCTGAAAGCAAGAGAGGGGGAGAAGAATCCTAAAGCTGTGGAGGGCTGCTGATGAAGTGAGGGGAGAGCTTCAGCCCCACAAAGAGAAGCTGAGAGCACAGGTTTCCTGCTCTGCTCCCAGAAGCCGCAGCCAAACCCATAACTAGAATTAAATGTTGCTTGGTTGTTTTGTTTTTGGGGGTTTGGTTTTTTGTGTGTGTGTCTTTAAATATGCAAGGGATTGCTTGTACACTGGGGTTGGAGTTTCAGTGTTTGGTTTTGGTCCTGTCCCCACCTCAGCTTGGAGGAGTAGTTGTCTCTGCTGTTAATTTTTAATAGATCCTGGAAAATCCAGAGCATTTCCAGGGAACAAGCTGATTTTCAGCCTGCACTTTACCTGGAGAAGACCCTGAGTACCTCAGAGCTGGCTCACCAGCTCCAGAAGCTGAGCAGAAGCTGCCTTTAGAGAGCTAGAGTGTGCCCATCCCAGAGCCAGCAAGAAACACTCGAAGTCTGGACCCTCAACATCTCTCAAGCACCCAGTTTAGCTGGAAAACAAGTCTAAGAGATACCATGCAACTCCAGATGGGAGTGATGCTGCTCTTTTACCAAGGAAAGTGATTTACCTTCACAGCAGAACAGTGAGAATCCAAACATCTGGATTGAATCACTCCATCCTTCCACAGTCACCAGATGCTTCAACATCTGTTGAGTCCATGGGAAATGTTGAAGCTCTGCTTGACTACAATCAAGTTGCAGAAACGTCTGTTAACCTTGAACACAATTTGAAGCTCTGACCCATTTCAGACTGTTACAATTGCATGCCCCATTAACAAAAATCTCTCCAGGAAAAGTGTTTTCCCCCACGGCGAGGAAGGAGAAGAGAACATGGCAGGTTTGGGTCTGGAGCAGCCTGACCTGCCAAATGGTTTTGTTCAGAGATGATTTGTTGGGTCTGCAGGTGCCTCCTGGCTTTGTAGGCTACACCAAGGAGGAGCAAGGGTGCAGGAGACCCAAGTTACCTCCCCCAGGCAGCAGTCCTATGGGTTTGTCTTATTTCAGACCTTTGTAATTCAGGTGAATCTGCAGTAAACTGGGCAACTGGCTACTGTCCAAAAACTCACCCTGAGCACTCACAAGCAGAGCTACACAACAGCAACACAACTGCTCCAGCTGCACAGGGGAGCCCCAGGATGCTCACAGCCACCCCTCCAAATGCTAAAACCACTTGTGTTGGGCAGCTTCCATGGGCTCTCAGGTGTCCACTAGAAAACCACAGGGACCAAAGGATGAGCTAGGCTCGTGTCTAAACACAGATCAAAGCCAAACTGTGTGAAGTGCTCAGCCTGCATGTGGAGAGGCCAAGCCATAGCAGCTCATCACTGCCCTCCAAGGCTGCTCTTGCAGGTGTTACCCTCACACAGGCTACAGAGGCTGGAGTATTTCTTGTATTAAATCCCAATAGGAAGGGGGTAAGTGATACAAGCAACACCCCCCCACACACACACACACACACAGGTCAGGGGGACCCCAACACACCCCTGGACACTCAACAGTACTGGCTTAAGATTTGGGAAGGGGCACACAGAAACTAGCCTGCACCACTGGCCCATGGGTGCCCACCACCAGCATCAGCACCCCGAGGTGCCCTGATCACACAGTGGTAGTGAGGGGTGCTGGGTATTGGCTATCCCGCAGCTTGCCAGTGCTGGGTCAGCCTCAGGGCAAGCGGCTGCCTGTACCCTGCCAGCCCACACTGCAGGTGTGCTGGGGTCCCTGCAGCTTCCCATCCTTGTCCAGAGCACAGGGCTGGTCTTGGAGGCAGGCTCGGGCTCACAGGCAGGCTTGGGAGCGCACATAAAGGGCAGCATGGAGATGTCTGCTGCCTCCCTCCCAGCCCCAGGCTGGAGCAGCTGATCTCTGCTCCACTCCTTGTCCCTTCCGAGGTCCCAGGGCTGACCTCTCCCAGGCCAGCTGCACAGGAGGGCATTCTCCTCCTCACTGCAAACAGCTGTGACCTCCCCTAGGAAGGCAGCATTAACACTTTCCTTTCCCCACTGCCCACCAGAGCCATACTCCTGGAGAAGCTGGACCATCAGGATGCAGAACAAGAGCCTCAAGTTCACAGCCATGGATAAATACAGCACCACAGGGACTACTGGCCACCTACTCTGCTAGCCCAGGGGATGCATCATGGGAGACCACAGTATTCCTCGCTCCCCTCCAGTAGCAGGCAGGAACTGGCAGCTACTCATCTCTTCTCCAGGCAAACCCCAACACCTGACAGGCAAATCTGCAACAGATGGAAAGTCACCGCAACTTTCTGGTCCCTGCTGCTCTGCAGCTCCACATCTACTTTGCTACTTTCTCACTGAGCTGCACCGTTTGCTTTCCATCTGCCTCTCCTGTAAATGAAGTTTTGTTAACCAGCACTATCCAGCCCAGCATGTCAGGCTGGAGCATCACATGCAGAGCTCGACTTGGGGTTGTTCTCGGGGGGTCTGGGAGAGTGAGCAGCTGGAAGAGCTGGGACACCTCAACCAGGAGGTACAACAGCACTTCAGCTACATTCCTGTGCTCTAGGGAAACATCACTGAAATTGTGCTACTCTCTGCCACAGGATTAAACAATGCCTAAAGCTTTTTGGGCTGGGACCTGCACTGCTCCATGGCAGGCATCAGGAAGGGACTCTGCTGCATTTCTCCTCACTTGCAGGGTTCATCATGACACCCAGCATGACAGAAGCCCTGTCCCCAACCTCACACACCTTCACTGATGCTCAGCATTCCCAGGCACCTAACTCCATGCTTCTCCCTCTGGCATGTTTTGCTCTCCATGGGCAGGAGGAAGAAGGCCAGGCTGTCTTCCTCCAAGAGCTCATTCCTGCCCTGATCCCCTCCTGTGGGAGACATCAGCAGCAACTCAATACCCAGTTGCCAGGAGGTGTCTGGAATTAATCCGCCAAAGAATCAGGCTAATTACTATGCAAATACTCAAGCAAGAGATGCCAACTCCAACAGAGCAGCCCTTGCATCTGCACCTTGGCAGTCACCTGCTGGAGCCACACTGAGGAAACGCTGATCCCGCACCGCAGGCTGCTCCTCGAACAGGTAAAACCACAAAGTATTTACAGCCAAGAGCAAACACCAGAGCTGCTGAGGTGTCACCTCAACGCACCAGGGCAAGAACACGACGTTCCAGCCACTGACTCACTAATTATACAGGCAATGCCACAGAGCCAGGGCCGGCTTGACCCAGTGTGCCACAGGGCACCTGCGAGCGCATGGCTGTCAGACATGTCCTCCCCAGGCAGCCTGCCCCACCATGGCTTTGACCTTCACTCGGTTGAATCATTCATTCATCTGTTGCCTTGCTTCTCCAGGTTTCCTCCTGCAGAGAGGCTTCATTCCACTTCCCACCAGTGCCACAGAGCCCTTCAAGCAGGATGGTGGACATGGCTCTCACCTCCCCTTCCTAAAGGCTCCCCATCACAAGAAAGAGTTTGAGGAAACATGCAAGCTTCCTTCTCCAACCTGGGGGGGGTCTCCAAGCCCAGCCCAGACATTCCCACCAGGATGCAAGCTCCCATCCTTAAAAGCACCGCCAAGTTCATGCCCTTGGGTTTCCCTCCCCTCCACATTCACACGGAACCAGCAGCACCCTCCTGGCACACCTGCAGCAACATCCACCCCAGCTCCAGCACTTCCTCCTCACCCATCGAGGTGATGGCCTCAGCCACAGCAAAGCACCTGCTGGGCCCAGCCACCTTCATAATCCTCCAGTCCTGCTGACAGAAGGGAGGAAATGGGAAAGCACTTGTATACCAAGATGTATAAAGAGATTCAGCCACCAAGCCAGTGCTGTGTGCAGCCTGGGCTGGGAGTACATCCCATCCCCTGCAGAGGCACCTTCCCCACAGAGCAGCTCTGTGCCAGGCAGCCTGAGGAGAAAGTGGGCAACAGCTCATCGGCACTTTGCAGGGATTCCCCCACAAATAGTGAGAACAGCCTTGTTTATCCCCAGCAGCTCCCAGGACAGAGCTCTGGGGGAAGCAGCAGTGCTCAGCCCCAGGTAGCCAGCTCTGTTGTAGCCTCTGGAAATACCACAAGAAGCTTTCTAAGAACAAGCACAGCTCCAGAGAAAGAGGGGAAGACAACCCTTGGGCCAGCTGAGGTGCTCCCAGACCAGTGGTCCGGCTCTGCGCCAGCCCCACCACGTGTCCCATCCAGTCTCCCGCCTTTCAGAAGCAGCAGCTCCCAGCATCGTGCTGCAACTGGCAGTCAACACTCAAGCCAAGAAGCTGCTTGCAGGGACCAATACAATTCTCTAAAGCCACTTTGCTTCGGGGCAAGGCCAAAGCAGCTTGGCTTGGATGTAGAGGACAAGGAGGGATGAACAGGAGCTAGTGGTCCAGGAGATGGCACCCAACTGAACTGGTGGCCAGGAGAGATGGAAGCAGCCAGCCAACCTGGCAGCCCTGGGGGGCACAGCACTCAAGTCAGCTGGCAGCCCCAGGGGGACAGGAGCATCCCACCAGGACCCTGCTCACAGCACCAGCCCGGTGCCTGCAGGACACCCCACTCCCTGCTGGCCCCGACCCCACGCCGGGGCCATCAAGGCGTCGAGGCCGCCCGTGTCCCCTCACTCACCTGTGACCAGGACGGCTCTGCCCGCCACCGGCAGCAGCCTGCGGGGCGATGCCCGCCACAGCAGCAGGCAGGCGGCGGCGGCGGCCAGGGCCAGCCCCAGGGGCAGCGGCAGGCAGGCGCGGCACAGGCTCTGCAACCCGGCCAGCCCGGCCAGGGGCAAGAGCAGCCCCCGGCCCGGCCCCAGAGCCCGCCGGGCCGCCCGCAGCGCCAGGCTGCCGGCCAGCGCCGCCCACAGCGCCCCGTACGCCCAGCGCTCCAGCCCCGGCTCCATCCCGGGCCCCGGCCCCGCCGCTGCCGCCGCGCCCGGCCCCGCCGCGCCCCTTTATAACCGCCCAGCCGGTGGGAAAGGGGCGGGGACGCGCCCGCCCCCGCCAATGGCAGGCGAGCGGCCCCGAGCCGGGGCCACCGGGTACCGCCGGGACCGGCCCGGCACCCACCGGCACCCCGCCGGCCAGCGGGGCTGGGGAACCCGGCCGGACGCCTGCGGCTTTGCTCGGCACGGCAAGACACGGTTTGGGACATTGTGCTGCCTAGAAAGGCACGGCTCGGCTCAGAACAGCATCGCACGGTACAGCACATCTCGGGTCGTTGTGCCGCCTAGAGAGGCATGGCTCGGCTCAGCACGGCTCGGCTCAACTCATCCCAGCACAGCTCAGCCTGGTTTGGGACGTTGTGCCGCCTAGGGAGGCAAGACTCAGCTCAGCACAGCACAGCTTGGCTCAGTTCAGCACAGTTTGGGGACATCGTGCCACCTGGGTAGGTACAGCTCAGCTTGGCTCAGCATGGCATGGCTCAGTTTATCACAGTTCAGTTCATCAGAACCCAGCTCAGCTCAACCTGGCTCAGGACATTGTGCCACCTAGGTAGGCATGATTCAGTTCACCTTAGCTCATTTCAGCACAGCTCCCATGGGACCTGATACCACCCAGACACAGCTAAGCTTAACAAGGCTTGGCTCACCTCAGCATGGCTTGGAACATCGTGCCACCTGAAGCATGGCTCAGCTCAGCTCAGTTCAGGACAGCTCAGGATATGATGCCACCTAGGTAGGCATGGCTAAACTCAGCATAGCATGGCTCAGCTCAGCAGGGCTTAACTTGACTCAGCTCAGCATGGCTCAGACATCAGGCCACCTACTGCTTGGCTCAGCCTAGCACAGCTTAGGATATCATGCCACCTAGGTAGGTACAGCTTGGCTTGGCATGGATCAGCTCGGCATGGCTTAGCTTGGCACAGGTCAATGTGGCTCAGGACATCATGCCACCTAGGTAGGTACAGCTCAGATTGACTCAGCTCGGCTCAGTACAGCTTGGGTTGACACAGCATGGCTCAGTTCAGTCTAGCATGTCTTGGGACATCATGCTACCAGAGTGGGCACAGCTCAGCTCAACTTGGCATGGTTCAGCATGGCTCAACACAGCATGGCTTGGCTCAGCTCAGTTTAGCACAGCTTGGGACATCATGCCACCTAGGTAGGTACAGCTCAGCTCAGCTTCGTTCATCCCAGCTCAGGTCAGTTTGGCTCAGCTTGACATGACACAACTTGGTACAGCTCAGCTTGGCTTAGTTTGGCCCAGCATGCCTTAGCTCGGTGGCTGTGCCAGGCGGAGCTTCCTGGCACTGTGTTCAGTTCCCTGCCCACTACCAGAACCAGTGAAACAGTGTCACCAGCACCACCAGCATCACCAGTGCCTGTGTGCCATGGCACAGGGGGAGCCCAGGGCCTGGCCTCCCCCTAAAGCCATCCTGCCATTGGAGTGTCCCCTTATAGGGTGGTGCTCCCAGTACCTGCTCGGCTCAGATGCTGGGCCATGTGCCACCAGGGCCCTGGAACTGTGGCTAGCTGGTGGCCAGAGCCAGAGTGACTAAGGACCCTTGGCACACCACCACCTGGCTACCCCTGTGTTACCCCATGGCTGTGGCATGCTCCCAGCTTGGAGCTTCCAGGTTCTGGAAGGCTTGAGGAAAGCCCTGCCACGCAGTGCCTGGTGCCAGACCCGTGCCATCACTGGTCTGTGCCAGGAGGAGGTCCCCACACCGCCCCATCCAGGGGGACAAAGTCCTCTCCTTTCCAGGTTTATTACACAGGGTAATTGCTGCTGCTGGACTCGCTTTATTAAGCTCCCGCTTTAAT
The DNA here is from genome assembly GCA_024611175.1 of Megaceryle torquata. NCBI lineage: Eukaryota > Metazoa > Chordata > Aves > Coraciiformes > Cerylidae > Megaceryle > Megaceryle torquata. Next base: position 44,913 of record JANIJG010060643.1, on the reverse strand, counting down.
ATTTCACCAAACTTCTGTACGCAGTGATCCTTGGCGTGTCCCTGCTGTGGGTGCGACCCTTGGTGCCCTCAGTGTGGAGAGCAAGAGACCTTCACGTGCCAGCATCAACACCAGCCTTGGATCCCGGAAAAGCTGCCCCTGCCAGACCCCACGAGCCCTGGCACGATGTCAGTGGTGAAGCCTATGCCATCCTTCTTGAGAATAACCCCCCTGGTACCAGGTGCGGGACAAGCACATTCCATCAGCAGTGACGGTGGCGGCAGCGTTGGAGAAGGGCAGCGTCAAACAGGCTGGGGTGGTTTTGCTGGGGTGTGGTGGTGGGACCCGGCTGGGTTCGCAGCCTGGCTCTTCCAGGCAGGGGAATGTTGGGAATGCCGGTGAGGTAGAGGAGGAGGAGGGATTTTCCCAACAGCCTGGTCACCGACTCTCCCACAGGAATCTGTTCACTCATGGCACTGGGTGAAAATGATGGAAGTGGCCACAAGGCAGAGCCCTGGAGGACTTGGGTCCTGAAAAGGACCCTGTTAATCTTCCCCACCTCATCGCTTCACTGTGGCTTGGAAAATCCCCTTGGAGAAAAGTTGTTTTCCAAAGATGTGGTCTTATGAGGGAGCGTCCTGGCCGAGCCAGAACTGCTGGTGCATGCAAGGGTTACCATGTTTTCCAGAGATGGCCAGAACATGGAGTCCACACCGATGATGCCATTTCACAAAGTGTAGATGTGGCCATTTCCAAATTGCAATGTGGATTCACACATCTCCTTAGGAGATGGGCTGGGTGTCCATTCATCCCTCTCTTCCAGAGCTCCTCATGCATGGTCTTGGGATGCCTTTCTTGTGAGACACCTCAAGCTGGGTTGTAGATAGCCGTGATGTGCCCTGTAGGACACAGTCAGGGCTTTTCATGGATGCTTTCACCAAGCGGTCTGTTGGGGTGGGGCTGGAACACCCTTGGCTGGCCCTGGCTGTTTCCCAGCTCTCCTCAAAAGGCCAGCGTGTGGTTAGGGTGTCCTTGGTGGCTACTCTGTTGAAGACAGCGCCTGGCCTTGTTCATCATCCCATTGCTCAACACCGGAGGGTGCCTCTCAGCTGCACTGTGCTGTTAGGAAAAAACCATGATAGCCCCATTACCTTTTGACCTACTTGAGCTCTTCCGTACCTGTTCTGCTGATTACAGTTCATCTGTTCCAGGAGAAGCGGGGCTGGTTCCACTGCAGCCGCCTCCCACACCCTTCCTGGGGCTGCTCACCCAGGTCCCCAGGGGGACACACACAATCTCTTCCTAGTGCTCCCCTTGCCTGAGGCTGTACCTCCAGCTCAGTGGATCCTCCCATGACTAACAGGTTTTCAGATAATTGTTCCACTCCCTAATCATATCTGCAGAAGATTCATGACATTGTTTTCGAAGTGCCATGAGCCATCTCCAGAGGCTCTAAGCCCATGAGGGACGTGATTCATTCACACTGCTCCCACAGATACTTAATCTCCAAAACAGCAAGTCCTTCTTCCTCTCCTTAGGAAACACCACCCAGGTGAGAACCTAACAGGGCACTTTTGTCTGTTCAGTGCTGATGGAGACTCATGCCAGCATTTGCTTTTTCGCACTGGCCATGGGATATAGCCCTTCCCTGGGAGCAGTTGTCTCAGGAGAGGGGACCATGGGGCTGGGACTCCCTTGGATGCCACTTGGGCTGCATACCTGCCAGGGACCATCAAGGGGATGCTGAAGAGGTCCCTCTCCAACTAAAGCAGATGAGGCTCCTTCTCTCCCACACCATGCTTGCAAAGAGCCCTGGGATGGATGTGGGTCCATCCTTCTTCACAGTGAAGATGGGGACACTGGACCCCATTGGTGTCTGGGGCCAGAGACAGTTCAGGGGTGACAGAGGCCATGGCACTGCCTGGAATTAACTCTCATTTTGACCCAAAGTGTGTCACAGGGGACAGTGATTAATTGTTCCCAGCATCAAGTATTTGTGTCCTACTGCTGAACTTGTGCTGTTCTACTGGTTCTGGTCAGACTTTGCTTCTGGAACAGGTGCTCTCTGTTATCGTGGCATTCTTCTCTGGGGAGAGCAGATCTGGGGCGGCTGTGATTCAGCTAAGCCAGGCTCAGCTCCAGGAGTCCCATCCTGCACCCAGCACTTGAAAGTCTCCATGATCCTTCCCCAAGCCTAGGGCATGGAAACTGAACACAGGGTCTACCAAAGACCATCCTGGAAGCACTTCCCATGGCATGGCCAGTCTGAGCCACAGCCACCCAAGGAGCTACCTTAACTCCTTGTACTGGGATATTCTCCTTCTTCCCCAAGGACTTTCCATCCCTTGTTTCCAACTTACATCAGGCCATGACCAAGGACTATTTTTTTGAGCTTTCCTTATGTTTTGCTGCTGTAATACACAGGTGACTACTTGTGCCCCTCATCCCATACATCTGATGTCATGTTAGTGGGATCAACCTGAGTCCCAGGCTTTGGTCCTCCATCTACAGGGCTTTCCACACACCTCAGCTGAATGGTGGGCGCAGCCCAAATGTCTCTCCAGCTCCTGGTAGGACCTATCTGTTCCTGGGATGCTAAAGCCCAGGACTACATTGCTGGCAACACAGAGCATCCAGCCAAGTGTTGACCCTGCATCTGGCTCTTTGCAAATCCTCTTGTCTTCAGCAAATTCCTGCCTCCAACTTGTTGGTTTTGGTTTTGTTTTGGTTTTTTTCCAGGTTGTACAGGATCCCCAGATGTTTACAAAACACGTCTCTGCTTCCAGCTGCCTTCATGGCCTCAGGAGAGGTTTCACCTTCTGGGAAGCTGCTCCCCAGCCTGACCTCAAGCTTTTCCACTCTGGTGAGGACCCCCTGCCACTGTGCCCTTGGCAGCCCAGTTGCCAGGTGAGCTTTCTACACCACAGTTCTCTAAATAAGAGCTGCTTTTGGGCTGCACGGACATGGCTCCTTTGGTGAGACTTAAAAGCATTGGTGACACTGTGAGGTGCTCCAAGCTCTACTAATGCTTGGTACTCTGCACCCCTCATCTCCTCAGGCACGTGCGGTCCCCATGCCAGGCTTGTTCTGCCAGCCCAGCATCACCCTTCCATCTCCTGCACTCATCACAGGGCTTCTACCTTGATATTAGGGTCATGGGGACAGGGGAAATGGGGTCCCCCTTGGCCATGAGACAGTTCCCAGAGGAATCCAGCTGGGCCATGCTCCAGCTGACATCCTGCTGCCTCTGCCCCCAGGGAAGAGGGCAGTAGGTCATGGCAGCTGTGACCTGGTTCCCGTCCCACGCATCTGTCCTTCCTGGGAAGGCGGTTGCAGAGCAGAACGTGTGAGCCCCAGGTTGCTCAAGAGGGTTGGGGCCAGGAGATACAGGAGGAGTCCTCCAGCTGAGACAACAGCAGGAATCGGGGCGTGGGAGGATGGGGATGACACCAGATGATCATGATGTGCGTGAAGGTAGTAAGGGCACACTGGAGCTTGGAAGAAGTGCTCTGGATTGTCTGACCTGTGTGTTCCTGCTGGGGATGATGTTTCTCGTGCAAGGTGGTGGGGCTTTGTGGCAATCACAAGCCCAGTTCCATGGGTGGTCCACAGCCTGAGCTTGAGGACAGCAATGGGGACACGTCTGTGTAGCACAAGGCTGGAGTCAACCCCAAAGCATGTCAGCAAAGAGGACCCTATGCTGGGACAGTCCTGTGGAGAGGGCTGGCAGGGCGGGATGGAGGAGGCAGGGAACATCTTCCAGCAGAGGCTCTGTGGAGCAGGTCTCCACTGCCAAACTTCTGCAGAACAGGGTGAAGGCAACAGCAAGTGGAGCTTGGCTTGTCCCTGCTGTCCCCTGCTCCTCCCCACCGCCTGGACAGGGGCCAGGGTGAGATGGGGGCCAGGGCCGAGCTCTGGAGAGACAGACAAGTGCAGTGGGATGGGCTCCTGTCACTGCTGGCGAGACGAACAGCCAGGACCAAGGACATGGCTGTCATCTTACCCGGGACATGAAAGCTGCAGGACGTCTCGTGGGGTGGGGGGAGCAGGGTCCAGCCCCCCTGGGTGTCAGGAAGGGGGGAACAGCAAACCCAAGGCCAAGAGCGGCAGGACAGGAGGTGTTGTTTCGGGTGGCCGCACCATGTGTGTGGCCGCCGTGCCCCCTCGTGGCAGCAGGACATGAGGCTGGTGACTCTGGGCTTGGTGTGGCCAGGAGCCATGGAGGGGCTGAGCCTGGATGTAGGCAGGAACTGAGGTGCTGGGTGCCTCAAGGTGCCCTGGCAGGGCCACCTCATCCCCCCTGGAGCAGCCTCCTGGGGGTGCAGCACCCCAACCCCAGCTCTGCTGATGCCACCCATGCCCCAAGTCCCCACTAAACCTCATCTGGCAGCCTACAAACCAGTCAATGCTTGCAAAGAAGCCTCTCGAATCCCACCACCACCTCCTCCTCTCCTTCACCAGGGGAGAGTCTGTCCCTGTCTGGTGTTTTTTTGGCATAAGCCATTTGTGCCGTGGCCAAGCCAAGCACTCAAGGCACCAATCAAGGGCAGCATCTGTCTGGGGCTGGGAATCCTGGAAATATCACCAAGGCTGGAAAAAAACCAAACCCATCTGGAATCAAAATAAACAGGGGTTGGAAGAGGCCTTTGATGAGGACACAGCTGCCCCGAGTCATGTGGGGGGGGTGTGGGGGGGTGGCATTTCCTAGCACCCTGCCTCAGTTTCCCCCAGTGAGCCCTCAGGAGCAAGAGTCACATGTATAACAGCACATTGGGTACCTGAGGCAGGTGTGGGGAGTCAGGCAGATGCTTTTCTCCCCCTTTCTCCTTTTTGTGGGTTTGGAGCAGCTCAGTAGCACCTGGTGTGACCTCACCATCCTCTCTTTAGGGACCCACGTCAAGCACCCAGAAGGGAGGGGGAGCCAGGCCATGTCTTGGGGCACTTCTGGGACACCTCCAGATTTTGGCATGGTTCCTTGCTGTCCCCAGAGCCACGTGGGAACATCTCAGGCACATTGCAAGCTGGGGGAGGCTGGTGCTGCTCAGCTCCTCTGAGGCCACTGGTGTGTCCAGCCCCGTGGGATGGGGACAACTCTTGGCTGAGGTTTGGCAGGAGGAAGAAGCTGCCCTGCCTGGTGGAGTTTTTCTTCATTCCTTGAAAGCCACAGAGACCTGCTGTGCGGGATTCAGGGCTGAAGGCAGCGCCGAGGTGGAGCTGCCACGATGGAGGATGTGACACTGGTCCCAAATGCCTCTGCCATGTGTGACAGTGCCCAAAGCACCACAGCTGGCAGAGGATGTGCAAAGATGGCACCCACCCAACCATCTGGCACCTGTGGGGAGCATTGTGGTCAGCATCCAGCATGGGTTTTAATCTGTGCCCTGGATTATGGCACAAGCCAGGAGGGGGCACGTTCCTGCCTGGACATGTCCCATGTTCCAGGGGGATGGGCAGATGCCACCCTGGAAGCACTGACATCAAGAGACAGCCCATCTGCCAAGTAGAGGGTGATGTTTCCAACGCTTGCAGCTTGACCAAGGCCAGGTTTGCAGTGGGCAAGGTGGTTGCTGTGCCCTAGACCCCCACTGGGAAGGGAGCGACCTAACTCAGACCCAGGAGAGGTTTGTAAGAAAAAGGTGAGGTTTGAGATGAGCCATATCCTCTTGATTTCCCCACACCATGGCCTTGTGCTGGAGCCGCTGCTCCTGCCCTTGAGTGTGCAGCCTTGAGCCTGGCACCAGTGCTCACTCCTCCTGGCAGCATCCCAGGGGGGATCATGCTGTCCCAGGGAGGGACAAGCCACAGGGCTGGCTGCTGCAGGCCAAGAGCTTGCCCCAGGATGGGGATGCAGCAGGAGGGATGCTGGTGTGGCCCATCATGGTGGGGCTCCTCAGGGGATGGGGACACTGGGCTCTCTAGGACAGCTCTGGCAACACCCAGGTGCCACTTGGGACCATGGCAAGGATTTCCCTAGGGATTCTGGAGGGAGCATCACCCCTTCCCCTCCTGCCACCACCTTCTCCCCAGCCTGCTCCAGCCCATGGCATCAAGAGCCTACCACATGCCATCCCAGGAGTAGGGTGATCCAGGCACAGGCACGAGGGACAGTAGCAGTGTGTCAGATCACTTTATTGCCACAGCAGCCACAGGCCAGACCCAGTTCCCAGAGAGGGTCTGGGTCCAGCCCCTTGAACCCTCTAATACTGTTGATGAACCTTGAACCTCAAACCTCCACCTGTGGGTGCTGAGCATCCTCCAGCCTGGCTCCCAGGGAGCAGCTCCAGGGCACTGCTCCTATCCTGCTGCCCACACCTCTTGGTGCTGGAGGCAAGACCAAGGGTGCAGAGCGTGCCTGTCCTGGAGCAGCAAGGAGCTGCCACTGTGTTCTGCCCTGGGGGTTACTGGCGGTGGGGAGCAGCACGAGCGCCTGTGGCCCTCTCAAACCTCCATGCCGGGTGCCCGGCCCAGGCCCAGCGCCTGCACCAGGTCATCGCTGAGCCCACTCTTCAGCGTCCGTCTCACTGCGGGAAGAGGAGAGGGGGACACTGGCAGCATGATCAGCACCGTCTGCCAGGGTCCCCAAGGACCAGGTGTCCGCCTGGACAGAGTGGCTCTGGTGTGCTGGGCAGGGGAGGGGTGGCAGTGGGGTGCACTGGCATGGTCTGGTCTCAGTGTACCTCCTGGGAGGTCATGAGTAGCCAGAGGGGAAGAAGCCAGGCAGGGCATGGGGACAACGACACTGAGATGGGACAGGGACATGGAGATGGGACAGAGTATAGGGACAAGGCACAGGAACAGGGCCACAGAGGTGGGACAGAGACACAGAAGGGACAGGGCAAGGGGACAAGGACACAGAGATGGGACAAGGTATGGGGACAGACCGTGGAAACAGAGATACAGGGAAACAAAGATGGGAAAGAGCATCTGGGCAGGGACATGGGGCAGAGTACAGGGTCAGGGCCACAGTGGTGGGACAGGGACACTGAGATGGAAAAAAGCATGTGGGCAGGGACACCTAGATGGGACAGAGTACAGGGAGAGGTGCAGAGCATGGGGACAGAGATAGGACTTACAGGACTTCCTGTTGCCACGGGACCTCCTTCGCTCCTTGTTGGCACAGGGCCGGGGGTTGGTATTGTGAGTCACTGATTTCACCAGCTGGTCCATGATTTCATCCGAAGCATCGTCTGGAGAGCTGGGGACATCCTCCTGGGCTGGAGAGCCCTGGGTTGGGGTGATGTGTCCTGTCCCTGCACAGGGACACCAGGGATGTTAGCATTGGCCATGCCCAGCCAACCAAGCATGCCTGGAGTGCCTCTGCTGCCCTGCTCCTACCCCGGCTGGCCCGGCTGCGACGGGCAGGGCCATCCGTGGGGGAGGTCAGCAGGATCTTCATGCTCTCGTGACCCGCTTCCATCTGCTCCTTGGGGCTGCTGGACACCACGGCGGGGGGTGAAGCAGCCTCGGCGATGCCAGAGAATTTCTCAGTCTGCAGCAGGAGGAGAAGCAGGTGTTAAGAGAGGACCTGGAGGGGCATCACTTGGGGTCGTGGCCGACTGAGCATCCCCGTACCTCGGTGATGAGCCGTCCCCGGGTCTTGTTGCGCTCACGGTGGGCGGCCCGTTTCTTCTGCTGCTGCAGGACGCGCTCCCGGCAGGTGCGGTACTCCAGGGCGAACTCCCGCAGGAGCTTGCAGATGGGTGTCACCTTCACATCCCGCGCCGCACTCACTGGGTACCCCAGGTACAGCAGGAAGGAGTGAAACCTGCAAGGATGTTGGTCACAGCAGGCCATCAATGGGACTGCAGGGTTCCCACCACACCCCAGCACCTCAAGCCACTGACCTGTTGAGGACACGCCTATGCACCACCTTCAAGACGACGATGCGCTGGGTGCTGTCCTTGAGGAAGTCTGTCAGCTTGCTCTTCAGCACTGTCTTGGTCTCATGCTTGGCAATTACCTTCAGGTTGTCCCAGGAGGCCCTGCACCTCCGCTCCAGCTGGACCAGGCTGTTGGCCAGCTCGTCAAAGTCAACCTGTCAGAGTGAGACGTCAACCCGCAGTCGTGCAGCCATGGGACCCACCCCCTTACCTTGCCCGGGTGTCATCTGCCTTGCCTCACCTTCGCGCAGCGGGTGATGGAGGCAATCTCTGAGTAGAGGTCAGTGGTTTCTGGGAACTTCTCTACCACCATCTGGCAGAGATGGTGGAGCAGGGACTGCCGGTGCACTGTGTCCTTCACTTCTGAGACCTTCTCCAGGTAGCCCAGATCAAATCCCCTGCTCTGAAACCGCAGTGGACTCAGCAGTGTTTCTACATCCTTCCTCCAGCATATATTCTATATTCTGCAGATCCATTGGGCCCCCACCAGCCCCACCCAGCCTCAGGCACCATCCCAAGCTTCCCATGGACCCATGCACCATAGCTGGTCCTGTCCTTGCAGCACTCAAGACAGGCCACATCCCTCTGTGCCCTGCTCCTCACCTGTGAGCCATTCAAGAAGTTGCCCATGGCCAGCAGTGTGGCCAGGATGCACTTGAAGGTGTGATTTCTGGCCAGCTGCTCCATGCCCACTTTCAGATCAAAAAGCGGCTCTGCAATCTCCTGGGTGAGGAGAGAGACAGGTGAGACCCCTTGGCCACCCCTTCCCTTGGGAGCTCCAGCATTCACCCTTGCCCACAAAGACAAGCACCTCATGGTCAACCCAAGCCTTGGGTACCTGCAGCCCATCCCCAGCCAGGATGGCACCTCCCATAGGTGGACATGGCTGGTGCCCACCAGGAACACACTTGGCTCAGCACTCAGCACTGCTGGGGCTGGCAGCAGTGGAAGGGTGGAGGGCAGGTGGGGTACGTGGCTCTGTACCTGCTCCAGGCTCTCGTAGTCCAGCTTGAAGGCCCAGAGCTGGAGCCTGGCTGTGAGGTCACTGATGGAAGACAGGGCAAGCAAGAACTGCTCCGCAGAGCCCAAGGGCACATCAGGGGTGGCCAATTGGGCCTCCTGGATCTTCTGCTTCTCTTCCTCAGTTGGGACCATGGTCAGGATTTTCTAGAGCAGGTAAGAGGGATGTGTCAAACATGTCACCATGGTATGTGTCACCCTAGGGCTGGCAGTGCAGGCATCATGACATGGAGGCCTCCTGGACAGGGGGAATGACTTGCACAAGGACCTCAGAGGGGCCAAGCTTCTCTTGTCCTCACCTCAATCCCTTCCTTATTGACCGCAAACTCATCAAAGTTGAGCACGGCCGTCTTGATGATGTGCACAGGTGGCAGCACTGTCAGGCCAATGTTGATGGCATTGCTCCTCTTGGGGTCCAGCACCACTACCACCTTCTTCCCATCGATGGCCTTCTGCAAAAGAGAACAGGACAGATGGGGACAATCAGGCAAAGGACTCACCTTCATGAAAACACTGTGGACATGGGGACGCAGTGGTGACCAAAACCTGTGCACTGCCCAATCACCATCCTCACTGAGCCTCTGGGCACTCATCCTCAGCATAGGATAGGGGTGACAGTGCACGCCTTGAGTCCCCATAGCAACAGCCTTCCTCCCACTCCTCAAGACCCTCTGGCTGATGGATACCAGCCTGATGGTACCTTTGAAGCTGGCACTTCCTTTGACCGTGACTCAAAGAGATGCTCCAGTTTGGCAGCATTGACCTCAACATTCTGCAGGGAAGCCCACAGTGTCTCCTGGCCAAACCTGCCTGGCCCCACAGGGCTATCCAGCTGCTTCAGCTCCTTCCAGAAGAGCTTCACTGTCCTCTTCTTCTTGGCCTGGGAGGGGCCATCTGTTGCTGAGGGGCCTGGCAACCCTGGTGGGGGTGGGCAGCCAGGAATTGAAGGAGGTGGAGGTGGAGGTGGTGGGCAACTGGGAACTGAAGGAGGTGGAGGTGGAGGTGGTGGGCAGCCAGGGATCGCAGGAGGTGGAGGTGGTGGTGGTGGGCAGCCAGGTACTGCAGGAGGTGGAGGGGGAACCATGAGAGCTCCAGAGCTTGTTGCTTTGATGCTGGGAGGGAGGAAGGAGCCATTGGCCATGGGCCCTGTGTCCAGGATGTCAAAGTCTTCTTCTTCCCCCAAATCAGTGAAGTCCAGGTCCTTGATCCTCAGCTGCACAGGGATGGCCTCTAGGCGCTCCCATGTCAGCTCCATGTCCTTCTTCATGGGCATCATCCCGGTGTTCTCCAGCTTCTGTGTGTGGGTCTCAGCATCTATGCTGGACATGGCACGTGTCAGCTTGGCATGAGCGCTGGCCACTGGCCCGTCTGGAGCCCTGCCACGGTGCCAGGTGCCCTCCTGCTCCTGGCTGCCATCTCCCTCAGTGTCCATCTCTGCCTGACCTTGGACCAGGGGGGATGACAGGACCTCAGGGAGGACCTTCTCCTTCTCTGGCTCTGAGGAGCCCTTGGCATAGAGCATGTCCAGCATAAACTTGGTGTCAGAGGAGATGGTGCTGCAGGAGTCAGTGGTGTCCAGCCGAGCCAGGTGAGACCCTGCAGGGAGATGGGGAGAGGCTGGGACAGAGCTGGGGTCCTGCTTCCCAGCAGGGTGTGCTCAGATGCTGTAGCAGGACAGGGAGGCACCACCCAGCTCATCCCTGGTATCACAGGCATGAGCTGGGGGAAGAGGGGACAGTAATGCCCACCTCAGGGTCCCTAGTGAGCCCAGAGCTAGGAAGACCCACCCTGGAAGCACCTACTCATGCTGGGTGGCTCCATGCTGGGCTCAGGGGCACCATTGTCCCTGTCCCACGTGAGACCAGTCGGATGCTCCAGTGCAGCATCACTGAGGACATCGAGCCGTCCCTTGGCCATGGCAGAGATCTTCTCTTTCTGGGCTGCAGCCAGGTTCTCCAAAAATCGAGCTCTGTGAGACAGGGTTGGATGTTGGCCAGGGCCAAAGCCTCATGGGATGAGGGGGAAACCACACCATGCCACACCACACAGCCAGCCCTGCAGCATGGAAAACCCCTGCACTGGCAACATCACAGCAGGGACTCTGAGGATTCAACCTCCTCCAGGGAGGTGATGCCACCACAGAGAGGGGACAAAGACGCTGCAGCCCTATGGGAGCCAAAGACTCATGCTACCAGGGTGCCACCATCATGTGTTGGTCCCAGTGGACCCACTGCTCACTGTGGCCCTCATCCAAAAGCCGTAAAATGCAGAAGGGCACCCGGGCAGAGACTCGTGGGGACACTCCAGCTCCTCAAGTCCTGTGTGGCCAGAGGCCAGATGCCTCCGGGTGGGCGCAGGCCCAAGGAAGCACATGGCTGGAGACACACACATGCCTCTACTTACTCAAACTTCCTCAAAATAGGCTTGTCCCCACGCAAGGAGGGGGCATCCTCCCGCCTGAGGGAAAAGAGAGGTTAGCCCCAGCTGCTGGCAGCCCCCCAGGGCTTGTGCCTCCTGCACACACCTGCCTGGCAGAACTCCGCCATGGGACCTTTGTCCCACTGTCACCCCATGGCCATAGGGCTCATGAGGAGCTGGGAAAGCCCCAGTGAATCCCCTCCAGTGCCCGGGTACCACGTGGCATTGGGTGCTGGTGAGACAAGGCAGCATCCCCACCACCAGAGCCACAACAACATTTGCCACCAGGGTGGTGATGCCAGCCCTGGGGTGAGCTGAGCAGGGACACCTCACCGCAGAGCAGGGAGGATCAGAAGGTGCCATCATCCCGTGGGGGATGCAGGGAGCAGGCTGGGGTCCTGCAGGCAGGGCTTGGAGGGCATGGGTGAGAGATGAGGGTAGCAAGGTGGGTGCTGGGGCAGTGAGCAGGGCAGGGCAGTGCCCGCTCCTGCTGGAGCGTCACACCAGGAGGGAGCACACACGTGCAGAGCCTGGGCACTTACCAGACAGGGGCAGTTTGGTGCAGCCTGCAAAAGGAAAGATAGAAAGAGTGGGCAGAGGAGAGGGCAAGCGTGGGCAGAGAGAAAGAGTGAGGAGGAGCTGGAGCAGAGCTGTGCGTTCCCAAAGGATGCCCAGGGCTGGACCCTCTCAGATGCCTGCTGCCCCGTCACACTTCTCTCCAGTCCTGGTGCCCACCCAGACACCCTGTTTCTCCTTTGGACAGGGGCATGCCATGCTCCTGTGAACCACCCTGGGGGGAACCCCCATGTCCCCAACTTCTCCTGGATCCTTACTTGTAGACGCTGCGCTCGCCCAGGCCTGGGGGCTGTTCCTTCTCAGCTCGGGGGGAGGCCAGGGACAGCCGCACACTGGATGCGCTGTTATAGACACTGAAGGGACAGGGTCTGGAAGAATCACAGAATCATTTAAGGTGGGAGAGATCTTTTGGATCATCCTATCCAACCATTAACCCAGCACTGACAGGGCACTACTAAGCCATGTCCCTCAGCACCACATCTCCATGGCTTTGAAACCCCTCCAGGGATCATGGGGACCCCACCACTGCCCTGGGCAGCCTGGGCCAAGTCTTCACAACCTTCAAGGTCCAACCTAAACCTCCCACAGAGCAACCTGAGGCTGTTTCCTCTTGTCCTGTCACTTGTTCCTCGGGAGAAGAGACCAACCCCACCTGACTCCAACCTCCTGTCAGGGAGTTGTCGAGAGCCAGAAGGTCTCCCCTCAGCTTCCTTTTCTCCAGGCTCAACAACCCCAGGTCCTTCAGCTGCTCCTCACCAGACTTGTGCTCTACACCCTTCCCCAGCTCTGCTGTCCTTCTCTGGACACACTCTGCCCCTCAATATCCTTGGAGTGAGGGGCCCAAAACTGTACCCAGGATTTGAGAGGCTGCCTCCCCAGTACCCAGTCCAGGGGGACGATCCCCTCCCTAGTTCTGCTGGGCACACCAGTGCTGCTGCATGCCAGAATGCTAGTGGCCTTCTTGGCCACACTGCTGTGGAGAGGTGACAGGGACAGAGTGGATCCTAGAGGGCTACATCCCACCATGGCCCCAGGAATGCGCCCAAGTGCTGCCACATTCCAGCATCTTTGCCACCCGCCACAGGTCATGTCCAGTCACACTTACTCTGCTGGACTGCAAGGTGTGGGGACAATGGGGATGTCCTCGGTGGGGGACTCCTTCGGGGTGCCAGGGTACCCCACCAGCGTCTGGGCATCAGGACCAGCCTCCAAGCAGCTGCCCTGGGATCGCCACCCACGTCGGCCTTCCTCCGTTCTCCTTCGTTCCTTGCGTCCCCCTGCAGGCAGCTCTTCCACCCCATCCTCCAGCTTGAGAGCACTCTGCAGAGGGGCCGGGGGATCATCGGGCTCAGCCCCCAGCACCCACCCTCCCCGCTGTCACAAGGAAGTGGCGCATGGTTGGATCCCATGGGGTCCCCACTTACCTCGTAGAGTGTGAACTGCTGCTTCAGGTCAAGGTCAGTGCCCTTGCTGCCCAGGTACTGCTGCACCACCCGCTCCATGCCCTGCTGTTCCAGGCAGTCTGTCACGTCGTAGAAGGTGTCCTGGTCTGGGAGGGCTGCCAGTGTCTGAGCAGGACCAGAGGGATGCTGCTGGGATTGGTGTAATCCACGCTGAGCCCTATCGAGGACACCCTGCCACCTCCCCTCCCCGGACCTTGTTGATCAGCGTCATGGCGAACACCAGCAGCTCTGTGTCAGCCCCGTTGCGTTGCTCCAGGATGGCCATCAGGTTGGACCATGGGCATGTGCCTGGGGAAAAGCAACATGCAAGGTGACACACAGGCTGGGGAGAGGACACTGTTCCCCAGCAGGGGTGGCTTGGGCTTCACCCACCTCTTGCTTGGTCCACAGCATTGACGGCACGGATGAGGAGCAGGGCGTTGGGCTCTGTGTACTCCACAAACACCAGCAGCAGCTTCAGTGCCATCTTCACCACCAAGCGATACTGGGACAAGAACAGTGGCTGGGATGGTGGCAGGGGGCTGCCAGCATGATGCTGGGGCACTGCGGGGTGGCTGTGTCCATACCCCAGGGCTGGGGGCTTTGCCATGGGGCCAGGGACCAGCCCGCAGATATGATGCTGATGGCCAAGGGGCACCAGGAAGGGACCTAGAGTGGGACCCGCTCACTCAAGCTCTGTGCCCAGGAAGAAGGTCACATTGGGAGAGGGAACTCTTGAACACCCTGGGTGAGTTCTAGATGTGTGGGAGCAGGATGTCACACACCCAAAGGTACCAGGGCACCAAGCCCAAAGGCAGTGATTTAGGTAAAGCCCCTAAGGGACAGTGCAAGGGGATGGCCATAGACAGGGAAAAGGGGTGCAGTGGGGGGCACAGGCAGCCTCCCAACATCATCAGGAGCTTACCAGGCTTCCTGACAGTGTGTACAGCCACTGGACGGTCTCATTGTGGTTGATAACACCCTGCATCCCATCCACGAAGAGCATGATCTGGCTTAAGGCTGCAAGGCAGGGAGTGGGCAGGGGTAGGGCTTTCCCAGCCCCACACAGCATTGCCATGCCAAGGGCAAGGTCTGGAAGCTGCCCACAAGGTAGCCCAGACAAATTCACCTACTTGCCCCTCCACCCCCCCCCAGTGCCAGCCTTCCTCCTTGGGGTGAGAGGTGCCCAAATACCAACCCCGGAGGATGTAGTTCTGGTAGTTCTGGTCAGCCTCTGCCCCCACTTTGATCAGACACGTCAACCCATCCAGGTTCACGAACTCCGGCACCAGGTCCTTGTCCTCCTGCGGGGCACAGCACTGGGGTTACTGCAGTGTGGGGAGGTGGGGACAGGTAATCAGCCCCTGGGGGAGCCCCCACAAGCCCCCCACTCACTGCCCCAGCACCACTGTACCTGAAAGAGCTGCTTGAGGGAGAAAAGGGATCGCCGCAGCTCTGGCCCCTGTGAGTTGTACAGCTTCTCTGGAAGGAACAGGGGGATGCAGAGTGACGGCCTGACCCACAGAGCTGAACTGGGGCTCCAGAAGGCTCCTAGCTGCCCAGGAAGGCCCCGCATCCCAGCACAACCCCTGGCACCATCCCAGGATGCCAGTATTGCTTCTGGCTGCGGGACATGCAGGGTGGAAGCAGCTGCAGCTCCACAACTATTTATTTCAGCTCTACCACCTTCCTATTTCCTTATTTTGCCTTTTATTTTTTTCTCTGCCCAGCAATGACATAAATATCCCCTCTGGTTTCCTGTGCAGAACTGAAACAGGAACATGGGCAGAAGGCTGAGCTACTTCTAGCTGTCCCTCCTCGGGCACAGTCCTGGCACGTCCCCCGAGCCCCCAGCAGCCCCACGGCTTGGGAAAAGCCACAGGATAGAGATGGAAGGACGGCAACGTGACATCAGCTGCTCGAGGACAATAGGACGGTCACCAGGCTGGACGCTGGATGGAGACTACGTGCTCATGGGGAGAGCCCGCAGGCAGGAGCCAGCACAGAGCAGCCGGGGTAATGGGAAGCTGGAAAGCTCTGCTCCAACAAGTGGAGACCAAAGGAATCAGGAGCCAGTGCTTCCTGCATCCAAAAATCAAGTTATCCGAGCATCCCGAGATATTTGGGTCAGGCTTAGACTGTAATAAGCCAAAATCAAGCTGTCCAAGGAGCCCTCCAGACATGCTGATGAGGGCTTTGTAAAACAAGAGGTCCCAGCGGCCTCCTCTGCTCGCTTATCAGCTTGTCAGAGCAGCTGAGAGGGAGAGCAGAGTGGCTGAGAGGGAGAGCAGAGGGGCAGAGGGCTGAGCCGGAGCCTGGGAACCACTGGCAAAGAGCATGACCTCGACCCCGGCCTTCCTGCCCCTTCCTGCATCGCTCGGCCACAGCCCTGCACAGCCAGCTGATGCACAGCCAGCATCGCCCTGCTCAGGGCTTGTTTTCCCCCTCTGCTAAGTAGACAAAAAGGCTTGAGACTCCCAGACATTTTGCAGGACCTCTGAGTGGGCTGCCTGAAGCTGCAGCAGTGCTCTTCTGCCACACTCAAGCTACTTGTTTGCATCCTGCAAAGCTATATTTAGAGTTTGCCTGAATGACCCAGAATATCTGTGGTGGGCTCCCAGCCAAAGAGGCAAAAGTCCTGATCTTGGAAGATGGAGGGGATTAACCCAGCAGGTCCCCACCAGCTTCGTGGGGACCATGTCCCCTGTGCCTCTGGTGGGTGGGTTATGGGGTGGGAGCAGCCCTGGGCTGTATTGTTCCTTCTCTCCATCACAAAAAGCCTGGCCAAAACTCACCACAGAGACCCATGTGGAGGGGGCTGAGCCACCGGACCCACACCAGCCCAGAGGAGGGAGCAGCTCCGACTCACCGATGATGGCATGGACTCGGACGGAGAGCTGTGTGCGCAAGATCAGGGTTGGCCGTCTCCCCTTCCTAGGGTGGGGGGAACACCACATGAGCACCTGCAGTGCAGACCACCATGGTCCCCAGCCCCTCACCCACAGCTCCCAGTGCCTACACACACATGGGGTCCCCGTGTTCCATCCCCAGAGGGCTCAGGTGCCCCACGTGCCTCACCTGACCTCCTCGTAGAAACCCTCCAGATCATCCTTCTGCTCTAGCAGGGACAAGTCGAGGTCCAGATAGTGTCCAGAGGGTGAGACCTGCAGCGTGCAGTCCTCCAGCTGGGGATGCAGACAGCCCACCTGAGCCCCTGTGCCCACCACAGCCCTCCCAGAGTATCCAGCATCCCTGGGTAACCCTCCCACCCACACCAAGCTCACCAGGCAGCCACATCCCAGAACAGGATAACAGGTCCTATTCTGTCCCCAAGCACTGGTGCCATAGAGAGATGTCCCAGTATCCTCTGCCCCAGCAGTGGCAGGCTGAGGAGAAACATGGAGCCCCAGGCTGGGAAAAGGCAAAGCAAGGGCGGCCCCACTGCCGCCGGGCTCCTTGGCAAGCTCTTGGGCGGAAGCCACGGCAAGAAGCTGATCCACTCCCCGGGGCTCTCCTTAGTCAGCTGGGTTGTAACCAGGGCAGGATCCATCTCCTCCCAGAGCTGATGCTTTCAACTGGGCAGATGAATCGCTCACGGGGACCAGGTCTGTGGGATCTGCCAAGGCACCCGGCCCAGCTGCAGACACCCCAAACCAGGGCAAATCTCACAAGGATGTCCCCCTGCTGACACAGCCTCTGGCTCAGCCCACAGCAGGATGGGAAAAAGCACAGCCTGAGGCAAGGCTGGGGTGAGGGCATCTCCCCCAGAAGTCCACATACCACACCTACAGTAGACCCCAGCCAGCAGGCACAGCACCCAGAGGTGCTCCAGTCACAGCACCTGCAAAGCCCTTGAGCCACCCAAGGCTACACAGCACCGATGCAGGTCTCCTGAGTGAGCTCGTTTGCAGCCCTCCCTCTCCTAGCTCACCCCAGCTCCGAGGAATTGATGCTCCTTCCCAGATCTGCATTGAGGAGCTAAGGACTGGAGATAAAATACTTTAATCAGGTTTTGTATAAAAGTATGCCCTGGCCACCCTTGGGCAAGTAGGCTGGTGACCCACAGCAACGCTGGGTATGGCTCCTGCACCCCACTGTGGCTGCTTTCCATGAAAGCCCCATCTTCTCCTTGCAGCACAAGAGTGTGCAAGAGCTTGAACATATGACTTTGATGTGAGCATCACATTAAAACAAGAGGGCAAAACCCCTGCCACGTGCATTACAGTAATTAACAACCCTGCCTAAACCTTGGGATTAAGAGGCAATTTGGCAGGGCACTGCCATTAGGTTGGACGCACTGGTTATGTTGTTAGTGCCCTGCTCCACCTCCCGTGGTTGCTGGCCACTCCAGCCAGCCATGGCAACCAAATACAGGCTGCTGGCACCAGAACAAGTGCTCCTGGCTGCCAGCTCTGCATGGTGCTAACGCTGACCTTATGCAGGGTTTGTCTGCTGGGAAAAGATTCAATTCCTCCACAGGGACAGGTTCTCCTGGCTATCTCTGCATCCACCCAGGCTTTGAAGACCAATCCTGTATCCCCTCAGGCATCCCTGCATCCTCCTGGGCGCTCAAACACAGCAAAGAACAGCTCAGCTCCAGTACAAAAACTTTGCCTTCTCTGGGCTGCCAGACTCCTGTCAAGCCAGAGTTTTAACATCCGCAGCTCCTACCAGGGCCAGTGACATGTCCCAGCTGTCGAGGGAGGCCAAGCCCCTGGGACTCGACCTGTGCATGTTTCCGGTGTGAGCTTGGCAGCACTCCCCACAAGGGATGCTCTGAGCACTGGGACCCAGTTTAGCTGCAACCCCTCCCAGCAAGCAGCAGCCCCATGGGATGGAGACCATTTACTCCAGGCTCACACTGCCCTGCCAAAAATCCCAGGGCAGCACTTCCACGCCAGGGAGCACTGACTGCCCCAGGGCCAGGGTTACTCCGGTTATCCGGATGAGGGGTTTACACCACACAGGGGCTGAGCCAGGACCTCGGGGCTGTGCTGCTGGGGATGGCACATTGGGGTCATGGGGTGCCAATGGCTCCTGGCACGGGGCAGTTGTGATCTATCTGCCTCCTGCCTGTAAAAAACATTTGAACATGTACTGGGCTTTGAGGGTCATGGGGACTTGCAGGCAAACGGAGCTGGGGGAGGAAAGCATCCCACACTCACACCTCCAGCTCCTGGGAGCCCCAGCCACCATGCAGCACTACTATGTCCTTCATCCGGCATACAGCAAGTTTCTGGGGTCTTGCCGAGGAGAAGATGCTGGTGCCAGTGCCAGTGGGGGTCAAGGACCCCATGGTCTGGAGAGTGTTTCCCTTCCTATGTTAAAAACACCACACTACCTGATGTCTCAAACCTGAGACATGAGGAAGGTGGAAACACACCGATCTACCTGATCCTATCAACATCCAGCAGCTGTTGCTTGCTCCAAACTCAGCAAGGACACACATGCCAAGGAAAGCTGGCTCCCTCCAGAGTGGGACTGTCTCCCCAAACCATGGGATTCTGCTGGAGACATATCCACCTCTGAGATGGAGAAGTCCTTCACCCACAACCAAACTCACGCCACCCACCTCGGTGTCACATCTTCCTGCTCACCCCTATCACTGCATCCCCATGCAGCAGGATGGTCCAAGGCCGGGCAGTGAATATCCTCTTTATCTGCTGGCAGAGGAAACACTTCCCCAACCCCCACTTTCCTTACTTAACCATCATTTCCCAACATTGCTCTGGCTCTTCGAGGAGGGCTACAGGAAAATTACAGAAAAAAAGCAATCTATTATTTGCTCCAGCTGAAGCAACAATTTAACAAAGCAGTGAAGAAACACCCAGCATTACAAAGCTCTGCTCACCCCCAAAAAACACACGGCATTGATGGTTCATAGAGCTACACCACAAGAGCAAACCCAACCAGCAACCAAGTGTGCTCAGCACAATCCAGTTTTGGGGCTAAGAGAGGTGTTTATTACTCAGGCTCTTGGTCACAGCCTCCGGCCTGCTCCTGCCTGATGGATGGCAGCAACTGGGTGGGAGCACTGCCACTGCCTTATCACGGGGATGGGGGGAGCAAAAATACCCAGGCCAGGAGGGTTCTCTGGAGGTCACCCAGAGTTGGCCTAGAACTACACACTCGCTCGTGCACACCCCTCTCGGAGCTCCTCCAGCCAGGCTTGTTGCTTATAACAGATCCCTCATTTCACATCAGCAGTGGTGAGCAGATTATGTCCCAGCAAAACCATGGCACAACTGCCCGGCCACAGTTTCTGTCCCAGGACCCACTAGAGGACCCTGCTGAGAGCTGGGGAGCTCTGGAGGCTGCTGAGCACTAACACTCAGCTCTAAGCATTCAGCAAGAAGCAGTTTCAAGGCGGCTCATTTAGGGGGATGGCATCCCTATCAGCAATCCCATCTCACTGCTTCCAAGCCTGACAGAGGTTAAGGGGGGCAAAGACCCTCGGCAAAACTCCCCGTTGAGCCATGTCTCTCCAAGCAGGGCTGGTGAGATGGGACTTACAGACTTCATGAGTGCACTGAGGTCACCCTAAGCTTGCAGCAAGCTTATGGCACCAAGGCCGGCAAGCTGTTTGCTCTTCCCCAGGTTTCCGGAGGAGGGAGGTGAAAGTGAAGCTCCAGCCCACTGGGTTTTTCCATTGTTTGGAAGAATCCCTAGATTTCAGAGGTGAGATAGTGACAGGACAAGGGAGCACAGTGGCCTTTGGGGACCAAAGGGACAGCCAAAAAAATCTGCCCTGTCAAAACATGCTTGCAGAGGTTCAGAAACACCTCCCACCCAGTGCAAGCATCACCCAAGGGTACTGAAAAATGCTGGAAAGCAGGAGAAGATAGTATCAGCCTGAAGCCAAACAATGTGGCGGCAGCAAACAAAGCGGGAAGGTATTTTCAAGCACAAACACACTTTCCGGAGAGCATGAAAAAGTCATCAGCGGCGAGTCGCACTCAGGGAGAGGAAGCGCTGAGGGTGTCACAGGGCAGGACAGACTGTTCAAGGCAGAGATGCTGGCACCAGAAACCTTCTGTTCATCACCTCCAGGCTGATCTCAGCTCCAGGAGCACCTCTGCTATGCCCAGGGAGGGCAGGCTGGTCCCCTGCAGCAGCTCATCCCCTGGGTGCCTGTTGTTTGGTCCGACAACAATGTGGGGACCCCCAGCCCAGCTCCCTTCCAACTGTTTCCTCCTCCTCTTGGTGCTCCACAGCTCTGGGCACACTGCCCAGCAGGACAAGCCTGGCACTGGGCATCCCCAGATGAATATTTTTTCCAGCCAGTTCCTTGGGAAAAATCTGACTATTCATTTACTAATTTTAGGGTGGTAAGTAATAGAGCCGAGTGCTACCTGGCACAAAGGGCACCAAGAGAGGTTTCGGCTGGTCGTGCCAGGGTAATGACGGCTGTGTGGCTCCAGGGTGCCAGCTCCCAATTTGGACTGAACCGGGTGGTTTGGGAGACTGACCTCACTCCTCAGGGTGTAGATCCCACTGCAGGAGGCTCCCAACGAAGACATCAGCTCATGCAAACCCCATCCCAGATTGTCAGGCTGGGATGTTCTGCAGCCGTCACTGGCACCAAAAGCTCGATGTAATAAAGGCAACAGCTATATAAGCTACATAACACTAACCTAACCTATATAACCCACATAAACCGGGAACCTGGCTTATAAGCCCAGAGCAGGGTCCTAGCACTTGCCTGTGATTTTACCAAGGGTCATGGAGCAATGCAGGGAAACTACAGGAAAAAATGCATCGGGAGCTTGGCTTAGCCAGAGAAATCTTGGAATCAACACACCTCTGACCAGCACAGGACCTCCTTGCAACCCTCCTGCTCTCAAGAACACCATGTCCAGCCACCCCATGCTACCACCCCGGGCTGGCGATCCCATTACAGCCAACTCCTGCCCAGGGAGGAGAGCACACGCCTGAAATTTGAGTTTGCTCCATTCGTCATGTCTCAGGGCTGTTTGTTCCCAAACAAACTCCGTTTAGTCACCACCTAAAAATCCCATGATGGCGACGACATGAGACGCTGCCATCCTGCTCAAAAAAAAAATGAAAAGGGGGATAAAAGGGAAGGGTTTTTTTTGTTGCAGTCAAAGGTCTTGCAGTGATCCCCTCTCCCCCAGCAAGGCAGCGAGTTCGGAGCTAAGGACACCCCCTCCTGCTGCCCCTAGGTCTCCCGTCCACCTCTGGGCACACTCCCTGCCTGCCTGGGCTCCTGCTGTGCTGCAGGACAGAGATGCTCAGCCATTGCCAAAGCACTGCTGGGTCCTGCGTTCCTACAGAGGACGACAAGCCCATCCCCATCCCGTACATGATGCTCTGGAATCATCACGCTAACAGAAGGTCCCCAGGAGGGAAGGTCTCCCTCTCCTCCACTCCCCAGCCCGGATCAGGCCTAAGGCCATACGCAAACAAGACGCGGTGCTTTGCTCCAGCTCCAGCCTCCCACCTTCCTCCCGGCCGGAGGAAACTGCTCAGCACCAACTTCCGCACCACTCATGGAACCGGAGGGGCGAGGGGCTAGTGGTCCTCGGGCTCCGTGTCACCTCCCCAGGGCCCAAGTGCTGCAGCGAGTGGGGACGCTGGCCGGTGCCCGGGAGCCGGCGTGCTCCCGTCAAGCCTCCCAGTAGCCCGTGGGAAGGGGGGATGCTGGCGTGAGAGTGTGCTCAGCTCCGGCGACACGGGGACGGCCGCCTGCACTCGACCTGCTTCCCCCTGCCCGGGTTCCTGCCTGCTCTGAGCAAGCACATCCTCTTCCTCCCCGCCGACTCATCCGGGGCCGGCCGAGAGCTGGCATCTCCCGCGGGGGCTCGCGGATTCCGCCGTGACTCACGCCGGGAGCGCTGCCCGGGCTCCGTCGGGGACGCATCACCCCAGCCTTCGCCTCCCCCCTCCGTCCAGCCGACAATCCCCCGCTCCCTCCCCGGTGACTGTCCGGTGCCTTTCCCTCTCGCCCCCGACTCCCCCTCACCGGCAGCGGGGCCCCGAGCAGGCGATGCAGGGCGGGCAGCTGCGCTCCCAGAGCCAGCGCCTCTTCCACAGCGTAAACCGGGGCTCGCCGGGGCTCCGGGAAGCTGCCGCAGCCGAAGGGATCCGCGTCCTCCAGGTACTGCACGCGGCACGGGACCGCCACCGCCACCTCCGCCATGGCAGCGCTAGCGCTGCCGCCGCTGCCGCCGCCGCGCCGCTACCAGGGGCGGGAACGCTGAGGCCACGCCCCCGGCCACGCCCAGCCACGCCCCTCCCCTTGGTGCTCGGCGCGCCCTCCCGCGGACATCCCCGGCATGTTCCGCCGGGATCATCCGGCGTCGGCGATGCTCCGGGCTGTCCCGGGGTGCCGGGTGGAGCTGCTCGCCACGGGTGAACTGGGTGGGCGGCTGGGATGAAATTCCCTGTCCAGGAGCAGACGGGGAAAGTGGTGCAGGGACGAGATGCCCTGTCCTGGGCAGCCCGGAGCCAGGGGAACAGCGATACCACCCTGGCAGCCTCTGAGAGTGGTGTCGATGCTAATGAGGGTGTTACGCAGCATAGAATGGTTTTGGTGGGAAGAGACCTTTAAGAGCATCGAGTTCAACCGTTCCCCCAGCACTGCCAGGGCACCACTAAACCATGTCCCTCAGCACCACATCTTCAAGGCTTTGAAACCCCTCCAGGTATCATGGGGACTCCACCACTGCCCTGGGCAGCCTGGGCCAGGTCTTGACAAACCTTGTGGGGACGAAATTGTTCCACTTGGGTCCAACCTCCTTTGAGGGATTTGTTGAGAGCAAGAAAGTCTCCCCTGAATCAAATGTGTTGATGCTAATGAAGGTATCCAAGATGTATCATGTAGTGTTCGTCATGGCTATGGTGGGATTGGAAAGGAGCATGCAAAGGAGAAGCAGGACCCCCAGGAGCACCCAGGGGGGACTACAGCTGCACCAAGGATGGGACTGGGGATACAGGAAGGTCTCATCACTCTTGGACTCAGCATGAAGTATCACTGGGCACAACCCCCAGCAAGGCAAAGCTTTTACAAATGTGATTCTTTTACATACTTCTTTTTTGATTGATTCCCTGATCCATGATGATGGTCCATCATGATGGAGTGGTGGGCAGGAAGCTTTCCCCTTGTTCTTGGCTGCAGTCCTTACTCCCAGTAGGAGCGTGGTGTGCGCAGACTGGGAGACAGCTCAGCAGAGATGCCCAAGAGCTAGGTCCAAGAGGCTGGGGCTTCAGGCAGGGCACACCCAGCCCGGGGGAGGCAAAGCAAATCAGGCATTTAATCACACCCTGGGCGACTTGAAAGGGGAACATGAGGCAGCTCCTCCTCAGCGGCAGCCCTGGCGATGCCAAACCTGTGCTGCTGTTGCTGGCAGAAGCCGCTGGCAGGTGGTGGCAGCAGCCGCCTGCTTTCCCCGGCCGTTTTCTTCCACTGGAGAACATTTCCTGCATATTTGTGCCAGGTAGGAACGATGGGAAGAGGTGACAGTACCGAGGTGTTGTCCCCTGGCCAGTGGGCTCTGCGGGCTCACTCGGTGTCCAAGGGTGCCCATGACACAGGCAGTACCAGACAGAGGGCTCGGCCCAGCTCAAGGTGTCCTTCTGTCCTGGCTCTGGGGATGCACAGGCGCAGATTGGAGCTGGCTCTTCCTGAAACACTCTGCCAGTGCCCCCTCCTGCCCAGTACCAGGTGGTATCCCCGCTCTCTGGGCTGCCTGGGCATCCCTCCCTGCTCACCCACGATCTGGGAGCCACAAGGGATGGGATGTGGGAGATGGGGCACCTCCCAGAGCAGGGGAGCTGGCCCAGGGTCAGTGGGCAAGTGGGAGCTTTTAAGGGTGTCTGAGAGGGGCTGAGGAGTGAGGGGAACCCAGGAACCATGGGGTTCCCCCAGGGGTGCTCTCAGGCTGGTGCTCAGGCAGCAGCCGGGGCAGAGATGGGTGCTCTTGGTTGGCAGCAGATGGCTGGACTGGGAGGGGGACTGAGTGAGGTGAGGAGATTGGGAATCTGGTGGGCAGTGGAGAACTGAGACAGTGTGAAAGGACTTGGGCAAAGCAGGGACATCAAGGGAAGGCACAGGGGACCAGGGTGATGCTGGGGGCATTGGGCAGGTGCCAGGGGACTGGCATGGGGCAGGGGGCATCAGGGTAGAGGCAGGGAGGTTGCTGAGGGCCTGGGGGCACTGGGGCAGGTGTGGGGGCACCAGTGTGATGTGGGTGGCACCAGAGGAGTTGCATGGAGGACTGGGACAGGGGCAGGGGGACTGGTGTGGGACAGGGGGCAGTGGGGCATGAAGCACCAGGGCAGGGGTATCAGGGTGATGCAGGTAGCACCAAGGCAGTTATAGGGAGGACTGGTGTGGGGCAGAAGTCTGGTGTGGGGCATAGGGCACTGAGGCAAGGGCAAGGGGACTGCTGTTGGTCGAGGGACACTGGGGCAAGTGCAAGGGGACTGGCATGAGTCAAGAGGCACTGGGGCAGATGCAGGGGCACCACGGTGATGCAGGCGGCAATGGGGTGGTTGCAGGGAGAACTGGAAAAGGGGTAGGGGGAACTGGAGAGGATGTAGGGGCACCAAGCTGGTGCAGAGGGAACTGGGGTGGATGCAAGGAGGACTGGGGCAGGGGCAAGGGGACCGAGGTCGAGCAGGGGGCACCGGGAGGGTGCAGGTGCGCTGGGGTGGGATGCATAGGGTGGCGGGCGGTGCCGGGTACCCGGGGGCATTACCGGCACCCCGGGGCAGTCCCGGGGGGGCGGAGCCGGGAGCGGAGGGCGGAGCCCATGGCGTGGAGCCCGGGGGAGGGGTGGGGGGATGGGGACCGGCCCGGCGCGGCCCCACGTGCGCGTGACGCGGGCGGGGGCCGGGAGCGCGGCGGAGAGCGGCGGGGAGCGGTGGGGAGCGGCTCGGGGCTATGCAGCCCCCGGCAGCCTCCCCCGGCCCCGCCGCCCCGGCGGGTGCCGAGCTGCTGCGGTGGCAGTGGCGGGAGGTGCAGGGTCCCTGCTTGGTGGCCGCCTGGATCCTGGTGGCCAGCTTGGCCAAGATCGGTGAGTGTCACCTCCCCCTCCTTTCGTCCCCCCGACCTTCCCCCCAGTCCTCCCAGGGCTCCAGGAGCAGCTGAGCCCACCCTCCCCCTCCTCCTCGAGGCAGAAAGGGTGGGATGCGGCATCGCGGGTGGGTGCGGGGATATTCGGGTGGCGCCGCAGCAGGACATGGGTCATGGGGACAAATGGCCACAATCCTGCTGGTCACCATCCTCTCAGCACGACCCCGCACCACCTCCTCCATCCCTTCCCGTAGGATGATGGGCAGTGACAGCCCCCGGGACAACACGGGAGTCTGGGCCCATTTTCCCTGCGAGGGATGGATGGGAGGGAGGGTTCTGGCAGAGAAGAGGAGCCAAAAGGATGTCCCATGGTCCAAAGGCTGGCACAGCACATGCCATCGGCTGGGGTTTGATTCCCCCAGCCCTGGGAGGAGCTTGGTGGTGCCAGTGTTGGGCAAGAAATGTCCCCATCAGGCTGGGGAAGGGCCTGTGCCCATGGTCCCCTCTGGTGGGTCACACTCCAGACCCGTGTGGCCTTGGGCTCTTGTGTTGCCCAGCCCAGGGCCACACAGCTGGGGGGAGGTTCTGCTGTGAGAGGCTGCCATGAGAAGGTGCGAGCAGGATGTGTGCGAGCTGCCACAAGACTGTGCCCGCCACCAGCACCCTCCTGGGTGCTGAGGAGGGCATGCCCATGTGCCGGTGCCAGGCATGGTCCCCACACAGAGGGCTGGTCCCCCCCTGGTGCTGGGCTCAGGGGACAAGACCGTGACCTTGAGACAGGTTTCTTCCTTGGAGGCCCCACCGTGGGCACAGGTCCCATGGCAGGGGAGTGGGTACCCTCTTAGTTAGGAGCTGGATCACAAAATGCAGGTTCAGGTGTAGGCAGGGGAGTCTCTGAGCAGCTGGGGACCAGCAGCAGCTCTGGGTACACAAATGGACAGACATAATTGTGACCACCAGTTGGCCGCAGCCTGTCCCAGGCATCATCGAAGCACTGCTGCAGACCTCACGCTCCTCTCCTCCCTCACCTTCTCGCAAGGGAGGCCAAAAACATCGCGAGGAATTAATCAAAAGGCTTTGTGAGCTTACAGATCCAACCCTCTGCAGCTGTGCCACCTCCAGCTGCCGAGCATGTGTCCTACCTGCAGAAGATCAGAGAGATGATTCCTTTCCCTGGCTCTTATTTCCGTCTGTCAAATGTCTCCCCGGAGCTGCTCCCTGTGTCCCTTGATGTACTCCCATTGCCACCTTTGCCTTTGCCCCAGCAGTGCCAGTGAGTGCAGGAGGACCTGAGCTGGGATCATTCCTGAGCCCCCAGCCCCATCACGCTCTTCCAGGCCTAAGGAGAGCTGGTGGTTGCTCTCCACTGGGGACACACAACCCCAGTGGTTGGTAGCTGCCTGTCTCGGCACGTCCAATAGGTCTAATGGATACTCAGGCTGGAGTGACACCTGAACCTGGAGGCAGGGCTGTGGGCAGCACCCTGGCAGGGGTGTTCCCAGAGGTGACACATGACTGGGTGGTCCCCATGGTGCATGGGAGCCCACAAAGGAGATGAAGCCGGTGGTGGAGGATGTCAGGGAGTGGAGGGGATGCTGGGTGTAGGCTGGTGCAGAGGAGCCGCTGTGGTTGTGGCACTGGGCTGCTAGCTCACAGCCCTGTGACTGCAGGGGAGGAAGTGGCCCCACACCCGGGTGATGGGGAAACGACACTGTGGGCTCTGTTCTCAGAGGCGGTCACGATGCCAGGGTGCCCAGAGCCAGCAAACACCCAGGGCGGGGGAGAACTGGCTTGGGTGTTGCCTTCCTGCACAGCAAGGCATCATCCGGGCTTTGCTGCCTTTTCTGTCCCTGGTCAGAGCACAGATGCGCTTGCTCAGGATGTGGGGAAGAGGGAAGTGATGAGCATTGCCCCAGATGTGCCTCTCACCCACAGCTGCCCTTTGGGCAAGGGTTTGCGAGCAGATGTTTTTCCAGCCAGAGGCATCCCCATGGGTCGCAACCCTCTCTCCTTGTACTGTCACCTCTGTCCCAAGCTGCTTGGGTCTTGGTTTGGGTGTTTTGCTGTTTCCCAAGGAGGAGCAGAGCAGGTTTAGGCCCCAAGTCCTCCCAATATGGGCAAATCCTGTATTCTGGATGCCTGAGCATGGATTATGGCTCTGAAGTTAATTCACATGTGGCTAAGTTACTGTTGCTGTGGGAACCTTCAGTGCTGAAATCCTTGACTAGCACATGTAAAATTAGAGCTGGTTCTACCCGTCCCTGCAGCACAGAGCAGCTCGTGTGCTGCCATTTGCTTGGGAGGGTGGCAGCATCCTCCCTCAGCCAGGACATTTTTGGACAAGCAAGGTCTTTCCCCTTGATGCTGCTCCCCTCTTCACCCAAGTTTTTAGCTCTGGGGAAAGAAAGACAGATAAGAGCCATGTCCCCAGAGCATCTCTGTGGGCTCTGCTGGGGCTCCCCAGCCAACCAGGACCTATCTCCGCAACATGAGGAGTGCAGGTGGGTTGCCGGAGCTGGCAGCGGGGATCTTGGCAATGCTCCTGAGCGTGTATAAAGGGGCTGGACGCCTCGTTCCCTTCTTGAAAACTTCATAGCTTTGTTCCCGTGGGCGGGAAGTGGTTTCACAGCCTGCTGCAGGCGCAGAGTGAGCGCCATTCGCCCACTGGCACTGCCTTTGCTGGGCTCATGTAGAGTGAACAGGGCTCTGCTGTGGCTTGGGCGGTCATTGATCAGGAATTTGGCTGGACTGGAGCTCAGCCAGCCTATCTGTGGGCTGTGGATTTGCTTGGGTGGCTCTAGCATCCATATTACCACTGCTTCCCGTGGCCAAATCGCAGCCCCTGGCAGCGAGCAGAGGTGGCTGGAGGTGAGGCTGGATGCCCTGGGCTCTGTGACCAGGGCATTTGGCTGCAGAGGCTTGGTTCTGGTTGCTCGGCGGCTCTTTCCCCTTGAGGTGATTGGTGATGAAGCTGCAGAGCAGATCCCACCACCCCAGTGCTGGCTGCTCTGCCCTTGCTCTCTGTGGCAGTGTTCCTGGTGTGGTATGGCAAGGGAGCAGTGCTGGGGATTGCCAGGATGGCATGGGCAGGGCTTACCATGCCAAGGAGCAGTGCAGGTCGCTCTGAAGGTCTCAGTGAGAGGGAAAGTGGCCCATAGCCTGCATATTTGGTGGTGGGCTCAAAGATGTTGTCTCTGGTTAGAAACCAGATCTTTGACATTGCGTTACCTCCTCTAATTCAGTGCTGAGCTGCAGGAAAGGAAAACAAATCAATTACAAGGTGTAAGGGAAGAAGAAAGAACATCTGGAGGCCACAACCTCAGTTCCCAGAGTATCTGCATCTCAGGGACACTGGGACCCTTTCCAGAAAGGATAGAGCAGGACTGGGACAGGTTCAGAGAAGAATGACAAGGGCATAGAGACATGCAAACCTACTGATGAAGCATTGCTTGTTCCTGGGCTCCTCTCCAGGTCTGTGCACCCTGGGCTAGTCAGATCTTATGGTCTGTCCATGGGGTTCCTAAGGAAGGAAGAAACCCAGTGACCTGGTGTCAGTGTGTGACCATAGCACAGCTTTCCTTCTGGTGGGATGACTTGGCACAAGCAACAGACACCTTTAATCCAGCTAAAGGGCTTTAGGCCCTGGGGATTGGGTTGGCAGCAAGGCTGGGATTGCAGCCAAGTGACGTCTCAGGGGCTGCCGTGATGTCCCTTGTGCCTGCTGGGTGCTCAAGGATGGAGGTGGCTCTGGAAGCACCTGTGGGAACCCACTCTCCAGGGAGAAGGTTTCTTCATCTGATGGTCAAGTCATGCTGCAAAGCTGGGCTGGATGTCGCAAGTAGTGGCAGAACTCAGCGGTGGGGGGGCAACGATGGGCCTTTTCCCCAAGCCCTTTGTGGGGTAGCAAAACTATAGCACCCGATGCTACGGAGGAGAAATCCGCAGGGGTTGGAAGAGGGTGGTTTGCCCACTTGGAACCTGGAATGATTTTGTGTGACAGAGGATGTCCTGTGGACAAAGCTGCCTTGGAGGAGTGAGTTCCCTGCTCTGGCTGGAGTGATGACATCCAGCTGGCTCGTGTGATGTCCTGCTGGCTCGTGCCATGCTGCTGATGGATTAATACCAGGGCACACTCTGCTCGCTTTAAAAATCAATCTCCCGCTCCACGGCAGCTTTAAGATTCGGTCCAAACCTTGCCTGGAATAAACGGATTATTCAGGGCAGCTCTGCAGCCGCAGCTCCTGCGCAGCTGGTTTGTTTTGCAGGCAGGTAGCTGAGGATGGTCGTGCTCCAGCGGCTGACAGGCTTGCGCTGCGGTGGTTTGCACGCTGCCCTGGCTGCTCGCTCGGGCGTCTGCCAACAAGGTCACCCCGTCACCAGGGCTGAGCGTCCTCCTCTCAGACGATGGTAATGGGTGCTGGTGAAACCAGTGAATGTCTTGACTGGAACAGCAGCCAGTGCTGCTTGTGACACTGGGAACATGTGCACTGGCTGCTTGTAGCCTTGTGATGCAGATACCGAAGGCCAAGGAAAGTGAACACCTGGCTGCATAGCCTGTTAGATAGGGGCTGAGGGGGAGAAGATCCCAAGGAGCCAGGGACCTGAAATACTGACCTTGAAGGTAGCTGGAAGGTCCTCTGTGCATACATGGCCATGAAGCACCTTTAGGTGCTCCCTTATCTTCCTAGGGTCCATAATATGTCAGCTGGCTCTTCTGTGGAGCTTGTGGGTCTGGGATGCTTTGCCTGTGTGCCTGTTTGGCTGATGTACTCATTCTCATTGTCTGAGAAACAGTGTGCCCAGAAGAAATAGGGCAGGGATCATCCCCCTGGACTTGGCACTGGGGAGGCTGCCCCCTGAATCCTGGGTTCTGTTTTGGGCCCCTCACTCCGAGGAGGACATCAAGTGGCCAGAGCATGTCCAGAGAAGGGCAATAAAGCTGGGGAAGGGTCTAGAGCACAAGTCTGGTGAGGACGTGGGGTTGTTGAGTCTGAAGAAAAGGCGGCTCAGGGGAGCCTCTGGCTCTCGACAACTCCCTGACAGGAGGTTGGAGCCAGGTGGGGTTGGGCTCTTCTCCCAAGGAACAAGCGACAGAACAAGAGGAAAGAGTCTCAAGTTGTGCCAGGGGAGGCTTAGTTTGGACCCAAAGAACAATTTCTGCCCCTTGAAGGTTGTGAAGGCCTGGCCCAGGCTGCCCAGGGCAGTGGTGGAGTCCCCATGATCCCTGGAGGGGTTTCAAAGCCTTGAAGATGTGGTGCTGAGGGACATGGTTTAGTGGTGCCCTGGCAGTGCTGGGTTAATGGTTGGATAGGATGATCCAAAAGGTCTCTCCCACCCTAAATAATTCTAAGATTCTTCCTTTCCTTCTAGTTTTCCACCTGTCCAGGAAGGTGACGTCCATTGTCCCAGAGAGCTGCCTCCTTATCCTACTGGGGCTGGGCCTTGGAGGCATCGTGTTGGCTGTCGCAAAGAAAGCGGAGTACCAGCTGGAGCCCAACATGTTCTTCCTCTTCCTTCTGCCCCCCATAGTCCTAGACTCAGGCTACTTCATGCCCAGCCGGCTGTTCTTTGACAACATTGGTGCCATCCTCACCTACGCAGTGGTGGGCACACTCTGGAACTCCTTCACCACTGGCACCGCGCTCTGGGGGCTGCACCGAGCCGGGCTCATGGGTGGGTGCACAGGGCTGCCCAGCTTGGACCACACATCCCTAGAAGATGCACTGGAGGTGCAAAACACCCCCAAGTTCAGAGCCCTTTGCCCGGCCCTGCCGTGGATTCCCAGGAATTATAGCAGGAGTGGGTTCCTGGCATCCTGGGAATGGTTTTCTGGCAGGACTGTCAGGCGTGCAGGACAAATGGGTCCTGCTCAGCACTGGGCTGACTCATGTCTTTGCTATTTTGGTTGCTGACCTTGGCTAGCTTTGCTGGCCTGCTGCCGTGTTCCCTGTCCTTGGCTGGAGCCACTGGCCCTGCCTGTCCCGAGCTGTGTTCTGAGCCCCAAGAACTGCTTGATGCTTGGTCCTGAGGTGGGGCTGCTGAGCCTCCTTCGGTACCTACCTGCTGGTGGGACTGCAATGGACCCGGGTGCCGAGGGGGACATCCAAGCCCTGCTCCACTCGTGTTGCAGCGTGAGCCCCACTTCACCTGGGGGACCCTTGAGCTCTGGGAGCACTCCACTGCTCTCCAAGTTGGGATGTTGCAGCCAACTCACCAGAAGCAGATAAAGGACAGGTGAGAGGGGCTCTGGGGCAGGGGATCTGCCTGAGCTTTGTCCTTCTGTCCTAGCAGATCCAGGCGTGGAAGCTGGGCTGATGGATTTCCTGCTCTTCGGCAGCCTCATCTCAGCTGTGGACCCTGTGGCAGTGCTGGCTGTCTTTGAAGAGGTCCATGTAAATGAGACCCTCTTCATCATTGTGTTTGGCGAGTCTCTCTTGAATGATGCTGTCACTGTGGTGAGTTGGAGCTTGAGGGACCCTAACGTGGAGCCTGATGTGGGCCAGGGTGCTGGAGAACTCCCAGGATGGGCAGAGGTGACATCCCCAAGCCAGGGGCAGACCCATGGTCATTCCTCTCTAGTGGCCCTCTGGGGGATTTTGCCTGATGTGATAAGCTGTGTCACCTGGCAGATGTGGGGTGGGCAATGCCTCTTCTGCAGGGCCCATCCTGCCCATATCTGCTGCCCTTCTCAAGGCAGAGCAGTACCTCAAAGTGGTCCTTGCCTGCAGGTGTTGTACAAGGTCTTCAACTCTTTTGTGGAGCTGGGCCCAGCACACATCCATGCCACAGACTACGTGAAGGGGGTAGGTGAGTATGTGACCCACCAGCCACTCCAGCATGGAAGTGTTTGGGGGACAAGCACAGGTGCTTTCCTAACTCTGGGGTTGGCACTGAGCACCACAGCTCTGTTATCTCCAACCCAGTGGTCACCTGCTGGCCCTAAGATGCTTTGGTGGACCTGGGTGGGAGTATGGCCAGCCCAGTGTGGTATGGCCATGGGGCACATGAGCTGGGCTTGCTTGATTCTGGTGCAAATGAGTCTTCTCCCCCCTCCCCAGCCTCCTTCTTTCTGGTGAGCCTGGGGGGCACAGCTGTGGGGCTGCTCTTTGCCTTCCTCCTGGCCCTGATCACGCGCTTCACCAAGCGTGTGCGCATCATCGAGCCTCTCTTTGTCTTCCTCCTGGCCTATGTTGCGTACCTTGCTGCTGAGATGGTCTCGCTCTCCTCCATTCTGGCGTGAGTAGTGGGGTGTCCCCAGGAAGGGTGTTTGGGAAACTGGAGCTGTGGGGGTGAGCAGGCCCACTCCTCATCCCACTGTAGGGTCATGCTACCTCCTGTCCCTCTGCAGAGTCACCTTCTGTGGGATATGCTGCAAGAAGTATGTGGAAGCCAACATCTCCCAGAAATCCCGCACCACAGTCAAGTACACCATGAAGACACTGGCTAGCAGCTCAGAGACCATCATCTTCATGTTTCTGGGCATCTCAGCTGTGGACACCTCCAAGTGGGCATGGGACACGGCACTGGTGTTGGGCACCCTGTTCTTCATCCTGCTCTTCAGAGCTGTAGGTCAGTCTGATCCACTCTGCTTCTGGCCAGTAGCACCCAGCCCTTTTCATGCCAAAAAGTAGTATCACCCAAGAAAAACTGGGGCACGAGGCCAGTCATGACTCCTGGTTGAGGGTTTGCCCCATCTACAGGAGCAGGCAGGGCTCTGCTGGCATCCCAGACTCTCCTTCTTCCCTAGGTGTTGTCCTCCAGACCTGTGTGCTCAACCGCTTCCGCCTCATCCCCCTGGACAGGATTGACCAGGTGGTCATGTCATATGGTGGCCTCCGTGGGGCCGTGGCCTTTGCTCTAGTCATCCTGCTGGACAGGGCAAAGGTGAAAGCCAAGGACTACTTTGTGGCAACGACCATCGTGGTGGTGTTCTTCACTGTCATTGTGCAGGTGAGGATGGGCACTGTGCCCTCCTCCAGCGCTGTTTTCTTGCCCCAGAGCTGGCCTGGGGGGCCAGGCAGGTTCTTGGGGACACGTACTTGGGGCAAGTACTTCTTTTCAAGTCACCTTTGGTCCTCGGTGCTTCCTGGCACCATCAGCTTGGTATGACAGACCATCGCAGTGGCTGTCCCAACAGCCCAGGTCATTTCCCTGTTGACCCCTTGATCTGGGGCTGGCTCCAGGAGCAGGGTGGATGAGAGCCTAGATGAAGGAAGATTAGGGGGAGGATGGTATGGTTGCTGCCTGCCAGGACACAGGACCATTTCCCGGGTCCTGAGCACAGGGGGTTGGGTTGGTAGGAGCACGTGTGGCTGGCACAGCTGATGTCTCTGGTCACTTCATCCTGCTTCTGCTTCCCATGCCCCAGTCATGCACCCTCTCACCCTCCCAGTCTTTCCCTTGCCTTCTCCTACTATTCCAGGGTCTCACCATCAAACCCTTGGTGACATGGCTGAAGGTGAAGCGCAGCGACCACCACAAGCCCACACTGAATGAGGAGCTCCACGAGCATGTAGGTGCCTGGCTCCCTGCACTGCCAGGGTTGGGCAAGGGCGATACATGGCCTTGCCATTGCTCTCACCCTCTTCTCCTCACTCAAGGCCTTTGACCACATCCTGGCAGCAGTGGAGGACATTGTGGGGCACCATGGCTACCATTACTGGCGGGACAAGTGAGTGTCTTAGCCAGGATCCTCCACTGGTGATCAGGTGTGGGGGGGCACGTGCCAGCTGTGGGCACATTGCAGGGTCCCCACTGGAAGACACCCCTGCTGTAGGTACAGCAGCAGGAGTAGGAAGGCTGTATGACTGTCCATCAGTCCATCTGGAAGGGAACCATCTGGCTCTCGGCCTCACATGGGGAGAGGGTCCCTGGTCATGGGTACCTCATGGGAGCTAAACCACCCATGTCTTCTTCTCATGGCAGGTGGGAACAGTTTGACAAGAAGTACCTGAGCCAGCTCCTGATGCGGAAATCTGCCTACAGGCTGCGGGACGAGATCTGGGATGTTTACTACAAGCTGAACATTCGTGATGCCATCAGCTTCGTTGACCAGGTAGGGGCATGCGGTGGGGGCCAGGGGATAGGATGGCCCTGACAGGAGCTGGCTGGCCTGGGCTGATGTTTCCCCTCCATGTATGGCCATGTGTCCCTTCTGGCCAGGCAGTAAGGACCCCTCCAGCCCAGATGGGTCCTTGCTGCCCCGATCCCAGCCTTGCCCTCCCACCTTCCAGGGTGGCCACGTGCTCTCAGCTGCCAAGCTGGCACTGCCTTCCATGCCCAGCCGCACATCCATGTCGGAGTCATCAGTCACAAACCTCCTGTGAGTACCAGCATCCCTCTGAGCCCCTGGGCAGACCTCGCTGAAACCCCACAGCTGCCTTCTTCCCTGGGGGTGGGTTTTGCCAGGGCTGGCAGGGGCTGGCAGCATGTGGGCATGGAGACCTGCCATCTCCATCTCCACCTTCATCTCCTTTGATCTCCATCTCCCCCCTGCCAGGAGGGAGAGTGGGAGTGGCGCGTGCCTGGACCTGCAGGTGATCGACACAGTGCGGAGCCGGCGGGACAAGGAGGACGCTGCCATGCACCATGTGCTGCGAGGGAGCCTCTACAAGCCCCGCCGGCGGGTGAGCGCTCCCCAGCCATGGCGTACGGCTGACCCTGAGGGTAGAGGAGCAGGGATGGAGGATGCTCTGTGGGGCCAGCTGCTCACCCTGTGTCTCTTTGCCTCTCCCTCGGCCAGTACAAGGCCAGCTACAGCCGTCACTTCATCTCTCCAGATAAACAAGAGCGCCAAGACAAAGAAATCTTCCGACAGAACATGAAGAGGCGGCTGGAGACCTTCAAGTCCACAAAGCACAACATCTGCTCCTCCAAGAGCAAAGCCAGGCTGAAGGAAAAGGGCAGGAGAAAGGCAAGTGCTCCTCAACTTCCTGCTCCTTCCCTAGCTCTGAGATTTGGCCTCCCCCAGGGTGCAGACAGACAGGTCCCTTGGAGTGTAGTTGAGGTACTGAAGGGCATCAGCACCTCCAGAGCTAGTGGGGAAAGCTGCTCACTCCATCTCAGTCCTGTGTATGCTGTCTGTGAGCATGTGGGTGTCGCATGTCCATGTCTCCCCACCATGCCATGGAATGGCTCTTCCCTGGGCATAGCGGTCCCAAGCCCTGCAGGAGCCCCATGTGTTCCAGGAGTGCTCAGCATAAAGGAACCTGAACATGAGTGCAGACCCAGGCTCAGAAGTGTGGCTCTGAGCCTTAAACTGAGCCTCAGGTGTCCTCCCTCTTTGGGAGTTTTCTGGAGCTGTTGCAGCTGACCTGTTTGTTGTATGACCATGAAGATGCAATGCTCTAAGGACTGGGGACCACTGACTGCCAGCTGCCATCTAGCTGGGGGTGAAATTTGCATCTCTGGAGTTACCCCAGCTTGCTGGGCCACCTGGGTTGGGGTTAGAGGTTTGCATGGGGCAGGTCCCAGCTGGTCCCTGTTCCTTTGCAGAAGAACATCTCTCTGAGCAGTGAGGCGCCCAACGGGAAGACGCACAGAAGTGTCCCCTGGCAAGAGGCGGGTAAGGCTCGTAACAAGCAAAGTTTGCAGATCCTGGCAAGGTGACCTGGTGTGCTGGGAGCAGCCTGCTATGCCTGCCCACTGCCAGCTCAGTGGTACAGCAGCACTTGGGGTTGTCCTAGTACAAGTCCTTCTCCCGTGGGTGCAGTCCTTCCCCCCCAGGGTGCCCCATCCTCCAAAGAACTCCTTCCATCTGACTGCAGCTCCTGTTCTGGTGATGGTCAGCTCAGAAGAGGAGGAGAGTGATAGCTCAGAGACAGAGAAAGAGGATGATGAAGGGATTGTGTTCATCGCTCGAGCCACTGATGAGGTCCTGCAGGGAAAGACAACTCCTGGTAGGCACTGCATGCCAGGGCAGCTGTGGTTGGGTAACTCATCCTTCCTCCACCTGGGGAGCAAAGTTGCCTTGGCTTGGCCAGAACTAAAGCCAGCAGAGTGTTAATGGGAGAATCATCGCTTTCTGGGGAGCTGGAGGCACAGCAGAGCCTCCCTGGTGGCTCCCACCTCCCTGGGCCCACTGGCCATTCGGTAGTGGTTGGGTCTGCAATACTTGTGAGGCCCAGGGAGAGAGCAAGAGCTGTGTAAGGTCCCTCTCACTGTCCCTCCTTCTCCATCCCCAGGCAGCCTGGATGTCTGCCCTAGCCCCTGCATCATCCCACCATCACCCACCTCGGCAGAGAAGGAGCTGCCGTGGAAAGGAGACCAGGCTGATCTGGCTGTTTACATCTCCTCGGAGACCACCAAAATTGTGCCAGTGGATATGCAGAAGGCGTGGAACCAAAGCATCTCCTCCCTGGAGAGCATCGCTTCCCCCCCAGGCATCGAGAGTGGACCTCAGCACAGGAGATTCGCATGCCCTGTGCTGGAGGAGCAACCCCAGTCTGCGAGCCAGGCGATGCCAGAGCAGAGTTCCTGCTTCCAGTTCCCCAGCCACATCTCTAAGAGCAATCGGTCACAGAGTGACAGCAGCCCAGATGGTACCGAGCAGCAGGAGCTGCAGCCTTTGATGGCCACAGAGGAGCAGAACAAGGGGCCACCCACCACAGAGCCCAGATGGCTGATGTTCAACAGGTCAAGCCACCTCTGAGGCAGACTATGGATGGGGAAAGGGCTGGGGGCTGCAGATGGGCTGCGACCCGCTGGCCACTCTTGCTGTCTTGCATTGTAAAGCTTGTGTGTCTCCATAAACTCCAAGAGGGCAGGAGAGCCTGGTAGTCCTCCCGGAGTTGCACTCCAAGTGGACTTTGCCCAGGCACCTACTGATGCAAAACTGCTCAATAATTGGTCTTTGTGCTGCAACAGCAGGTACCAGACTTCGTCCACCCAGGGAGGCACAGACCCCAAACCTCTTTTCCCATTCTGGTCCCTACATTTCTTCACAGCACTGGGAGGCCAGAGATGTTCCTCCCAGGGCTGGGATCCCAGCTGGACTCGATCCCCTCATGGCTGCACTGCCCTGAGGTGTGCGGATGCTGGCTTTTGGGCTGTGGCTGCTCATGGGTGTGGGAGCACAAGCTGGTCTCCAGCCTGGCTGTGAGTAGGAGACCTCCAGGGAGAGGACTGAGACTGGTGGACAGTGCCCGAGAGCCCACTGACAGACAGCGACCGAGCCATTGACTTCAAGGTGGCTACAGCACTGGCTCCCCACTGCATGCATGGAGCTCAGCCAGGAAGCCAGAGATGGGCTCCTTGCCACGGCATACCTTGGGTCACAGAGGCAAGGCCATGACCTTCTCAGGACTGGGAGCAGTGCTCCTGGGGTTTGGCTCCACCAGGAGCCGGACCAGTGAACCTGTACGCACAGGGACTCTTCTAGCAGCCAACCTGCTGGGTCAGCCTCACGCTGATTGCCTGGATGTGTCTGTGGTATTCAGCTTTCTGGCTTTGCTAGGAGGCAGCTGCCCAGCACAACATCCTTCGCATTCATCCTCCTACATCACAGTCCCTCCAGTTGCCAAGGGCCCAGCAGCTGGGAGGACTGGTCATGATACAAGGAGTGGAGTGAGCAGCAGGTATGAATGTACACAAGAACAGGGGTGATGGGTGAGAGCTGAGTGCATCTTCAAAGATCTGTCCCTACCATCTTCTTCCCAGCCACCCCGTGTTCCTCCTGAGAGGGTGGTGGGAACCAGTGGCAATGGCCACACAGTGAATTATTCCTGGTCTGATCCCAAGGGCCTGGAAATACTCCCCAAGAATGGCTCAGAATGCAAAAGCTCAGCATGGGAGCTGAGCACCAGCAATGTGGGAGGGTTGGGGATGCTCCTCTTGGGGAAGAACGGGGCCTTGGGCTCTTAATTTCACAAAGTGGGTAATTAATTTTTCCAACTACGTGGTCTCATCATGCTGAGACAGCAGGAGTCAAGGGGACATGTGGATGCACTGGGTGAGTGAGCCCAATATGGGGTGAGTGAGCTGGCAGTGCCCCCTGGTACTGTCAGCAAGGCTCAGCACAGGCTGTTCTGCTCTGTACCTGTCCCACCAGAGCATGAGGTTTTTAAAGGGTTTTTTATATAGTTTTGCATTTCTGGTTTGCCTTATTCTGGTTTTGATTTCCAATATTGGGCCATACTAAATCTCTAGCCAGGTCAGTGTTTCCTGTAGCCATGGGCACCACAAATGACTCCAAACTTAATATCTTATTTGCAAGAATATTGTTTTAATGTGAAAAATTATATGCAAAGTATTTTGTATTGTTCAATAAATGGGAATTGGAGCAGGCATTGCGGTCTGGTCTGTGCTGTCTGGGAACCTCTGTACATCCTGGTTCCTTGTTGGGTTCTCCCTTGAAGGCACCACGTCCTTGTGCCTCTCTGCTCTTCTCCACCCATGGCCACAACCCCGTTCTCGGCTGTGATGTGCCTGCCTGACTGGATTCCCTCATTTTGATCAATGTTTGTGGAAAATGTGAAATACTTTCCAAAGAGACGTTTGCCTGCAGTCGTCACGAGGCTGTGCTGCAGGGACCAGCCAGAGAGAGGCCAGCAGGCAGCTGGGCCCTGGCTGCCCGCAGTGGTGGCTGCCTGCACAGCCAGCAGCAGTGTGCTGGGAGCCCAGGTCTTCCTGTGCCCATGCTGCCAAAAAATACCATTTAAATGGTCCTGTTTCAGGTTGTTCTGGCTCACCCGAACCTTCTTGCATCAGTTTGCACTGGCTTTGCTCTTCCCTCAATCTGCTGGCTCTGCTCCTCCTAAAGGAGAGTAAATGTGGTTTATTTGATTGGCAGGGTGGATGTTTGGCTTGTATTCAACCTGGCATCTACTGTCACCCCAGGTCCTTCTTGGCAGAGTCCCTATCGGACAAGAGGAAACATCCTGAAGTTGTGCCAGGGGAAATTTAGGTTGGACCTAAGGAACAATTTCTTCCCTGCAAGGGTTGTCCAGGCCTGGCCCAGGCTGCCCAGGGAAGTGGTAGAGCCCCCATCCCTGGAGGGGTTTCAAAGCTGTGGAGATGTGGTGCTGAGGGACATGGTTTAGTGGTGCCCTGGCAGTGCTGGGTTAATGGTTGGACTCAATAATCTGAAAGGTCTTTTCCAAACAAAACAATTCTATGGTTCTATACAGCTTCCTAGCCCCAAGGGCTTTGCACTGTCCCCTCTGGAAGCTCTTGCTCCTCCCAACACTTCTCACCTGTGTTACATCCCACTGACCAGCAATGCTGGCCAAGCCATACTCTGCATGCCCGATCTTGGTGCCAGCATTTCCTGCAGATGCAGTCTAGTCTCATTGGCAGGGCAGCAGGTTGTCTTCCTGGAAGCGGTGGGTCTGTGGAATTCTGAGGAGGAAAAGCAGACATCCCAGCTTTAGGGAACAGTGGGGCTTGGTTGCCACTGTTTCACATAGTTAGCTGAGCCTAGCAGCTCATGTGTGTGCAGGATCTCCATGCCACCAGCTTGGAGCCCTCTCCTCTCACCCTTCACCCCAGCTGTGGTGTGACCCTATTATGATGGTGGCTCCTACTACACCCTTCCCCACTGGGTTTTATCTGTGTTTACTCTCATAATCTCTGTATTTCACTTCACAGGGACAGACAGCAGGACTGCTCCAACCCTTCCAGCACAGCACAGAGCTGCCTCTTTCCACCCTAAAAATACTGAAGTGCTTCAGTGGAAAAACACAAGAACGAGGCCAAACCGCAAACACATGTGCCCAAGCCTCTGCTTCTCCAAGACAGAGTCAGGCAGAACCAAAGGAGCTGCTCATCAGGCTGTAACCCAGAACATCCAGCCTCTGACTGTTACCATAAGCAACCCCATCCCAGCACTGCCTGCCTAGTGCAGACCTGTCATTTTGCACACAGGCTGCCATTAAACTGGCATGGTTTTTTCCACAGTGTTTTACTTTCTTCAGTGCTCAGCTCTTCCAGTTGCTCTGTGGTACCAGAACTTGTGAAGTCAGCAGAGAGTGTGAGGCAGCTCTGGATGGAACAGGGGCAGCAGCTGGGAGGCAGACCCAAGCTGTGGGAGATGGATTTGTGGTGGCCATCTCCCAGGTCAGTGAAGCAGCAGCAGCATTGCACGGTCTTCCTAAACCCACCACCTCACCACTGAACAATGCACATTGGAAC
The DNA here is from genome assembly GCA_024611175.1 of Megaceryle torquata. Taxonomy (NCBI): domain Eukaryota; kingdom Metazoa; phylum Chordata; class Aves; order Coraciiformes; family Cerylidae; genus Megaceryle; species Megaceryle torquata. The sequence continues at coordinate 4,432 of JANIJG010060643.1, read as the reverse complement.
ATCAGGTAAGCTTTAGGCTGGAAGGGGCTCAAGGAGGTCTGTAGTCCAAGCCTCGCTTCTTGCAGGGCTGATGGTAAAGCTAGAGCAAGTAGCTCAGAGCCTTCTCTAGTTGGGCTTGGAAAGTCCCTGAGGATGTGGCCAGCAGGCTGAGGGATTCTGCCCCTCTGGTCCCAGGGCTCTGGGGACACACCCCTGCAGTGCTGGGTCCAGCTCTGGAGTCCTCAGCACAGGAGAGACAGGGACCTGTTGGGGTGGGGCCAGAGGAGACCACAGCAATGCTGGGAGGGCTGGAACCCCTCTTCTGGGAGACCAGGCTGGGAGAGTTGCAGGTTGTTCAGCCTGGAAGGCTGAAGAGAAGGCTCCAGGGAGACCTTCTTGTGGCCTTTCAGGACTCCAAGGGGCCTACAGGAAAGCTGAGGAGGTCTCTTCATCAGGGAGTGTAGTGATAGTACAAGGGATACAGGTTTCAAACTGACAGAGGGGAGCTTTAGATCAGATACTGGAAGAAATTCTTTATTGTGAGGGTGCCAAGACACTGGAGCAGGTTGCCCAGAGAGGCTATGGATGCCGTATCTGTGGAGGTGTTCAAGGCCAGGTTGGATGGGGCTCTGAGCAAGCTGATCTAGTGGAAGGTGTCCCTGCCCATGGCAGGGGCATTGGAACTAGATGGCCTTTAAGGTCCCTTCCAACCCAACCAGTCTTTGAGTCTGTGACTCATTCTATAATGGAGATGTCACCCTGTCCCAGAGCCGCACCATGGCTGCATTGCTCTCACACAGAATTACTTTCTCCTTGTGCCCAGCAAGAATTTCCCATGGTGTAGGCTTGTCCCCATGTCCTCCTGTCCTTCCAGATGTGTCTCTGAGAAGAGTTGGGCTCTAGTTTCTCTGTGCCCCCCTGTAGGTACCTCCCCTCTTTGCCTCGTCTTCCTATAGCTGGTTCTTTCTGATATACATATTATATATACATGTACATCTTGTTCTGGGAAGCCCCAGACTGGAGCTAGTGCCCAGCCGTGTCTCACCAGCACCATCTCAAGAGGAATAATCATCTCCTTAAACTTGCCAGCTTCACATTCTCCATTGCAGCCAGGGTGCTCTTGACTCATGGTCAACCTTGGGTGATTCCTCATTCTGCTCTATTTCTGGAGCTCTTCTGACACCCTCGTGTGATGTTTACATGGTGGCCTATACAGGCACAAGTGGTGGGAAGCTAGTGAATGGGAGGCAGCTTCTTACCTCACACTTGGCGCCAGCAAGCACAAAGCATGGCAGAGGCTTTGGCCACACTCAGGTTCAGACTGACTATATCTGGTACACGTTTTGGAGACCCATCAGTCAGTTCTTTGCTCCTTCTTGCTCTTGTCCATCTGCCCAGCCATCAATCTCACCTGGATATGATCAGAATGAACACCTCTCCTGAATTCTCCTGTGTTTGCTTTTCCCCTGTTCTCCATGAAAATATAAGTGTGTCCAAAGCCACCCCCGATCCCTGCTGTCACTGGGAGCCTCTACTGCCTGTTGGTGGAGGGGACAATTCATTTCCACTCCATTGTTACCTCTGGAGGGGTGGATGCCAGCCCTGGTCCCAGTCTGTCCTGCTCTGCCAGCTGGTGAAGCCATGAAGAAGTTGCTCGGCTGATGGGATGTGAGCTGGGATCCGTCAGCAGCCGAGGTGGATAATGAGGAACAGATTTTGCGCTGGGCAGCGGTTCCCATGCTGCGTTCCAGGGCAGAGCAGCCAGGATGGGAGAGCTTTTGTGCTTCATGTTGCACCCCTCCGGCGCGTGTCGAGCCAGCCCCTCGCCTCGCCCGTGTCTCCTCGCCGTCCGCCGGCGGTGAGCGTCCCTGGGCTCCCTGCAGAGCTGAGGACCCTTTCCGGTGGCTGTGCCACCCGCCAAGCTGCAAGGCTGGCCAGGAGGCTTTCCCTGCACCCTGTCTCTGGGGGGGAGGAAGCTGCAGTGTGGACAGGCTGAAGACAGAGAAGATCAGTGGGATCTTTAGGTCAGCAGGAGCTGGGTGGGGTGATCCACACACCCCTTTGTGGTTCAGATTTCTGGAGGAGCAAGCGCAGCTGTGGGAATCCCTGTCCTGGAGGACTGCGTGGCCAGGCTGCTGCCCTGGGCACTCCTGTAGAGCAGCCAGGATGGATGCCGACATAGCAGGGGTTTTGATTTCACAAGTACCCCAGACCCTGGAGTTGTGATCTTCCCTGCAACCAGACAGAACTTTTCCTCACAGCAAGATCCCTGAAGAAGCCACCTGTACTCCTCTCACCTTGCCTTCTCCTGGCATCCAGTGCCATGCAGCCAGGCTGCCCTGAAGGTAAATGAAACCTGTGGTGGGTTCGTTGGAAAGGGAGGGGGCTGAGGACACTCTGTGGAAGTGGCCACCAGCCCAGTTGGTCTGGTCTACATCAGGGCCACAGGTTGTCCCAGGTTTGTGGACAGCCCACCAAAAAGGGCTTGGAGGTGCCAGGGTGCCCCATCTCCATGTTGTGGGAAACCAGGCTCTGCAGGTCTGTTGGATTTGTGCTTTCCTCTCTGGCAGTGATGTGGGGCAATCCCTGCCCACACAAAAGCTTTTCCTCCTGGACCCCAGCTAAGGCTGCACTGTTGAAGTCATGCAGGCAGCATGGGGGTCCCCGGCACTTTTGGGGCTTGGAGGTTCTCACAGGCAGACAGATGAGTTGTGGGCTCAAAGCTGCCCTGATAAACCTCCTCTAGGAATGGCTGGTGCTGGAACCATGTGAGCATCACTCGTGCAGGGCTCACCCCCTCCAGATTTCTCCCAGACACTCAGGGCCCTGCCTGCTTCCTCAGAAAGCCCCATCTCCCAGGGCCAGGATATTCTCGTCTGCCACATACGTGTGTGTAGATACGCATATTTTCGGTGGACATTCTTCTCCTATTTATGGAGAAAGCTGGCAAAAGCTTCAGAAAGGTACCTCACAAAGATGAAAAACCAAACACAACCAAAAAAAAACCCAAACAAAACCCAAAACCAAACACAAAGAAAAAATACTGTGCAGACTGAGAACTGTTGTGTTTCCACATGCCCTGGTGTGGGACTGGCTGGTGGGACTTGGTGAAGGGGCACCAGCTTGTTTGCTGGGACGGCCGAGGAGCAGCTTGGCCAGGCTGCTAATAGACAGTTAAAGGGTGACCCCCACTAGGCTCACTCTGATCTTTTTCTCCTGCTGGGGAACAGTCGGAATTGTTATAAACGTTTGGTTTTGTTTCTTTTGTTGCCTTTTTTTTTTTCCTTTAGCAAAAATAGCTTTTGAAGCCAACAGGAAATCCTGGAGCCTAAAGAGTGCAATAAAGGGTGCTGGGAAGTCCAGCGGCCACCTCTCCGAGCTCGGATTTCTCTTCAAATCCAGCTCTGCCTCAGGTGTCATTTGACCGGAGGGAACCCCCCCAACAAAACAGTGCAAGAACTTTGCGGGGGGGCGGCCCGGCCCCCGCCCCTTCTCCGCTCGGCCCCGAGGAGCCAGAGGCCCTGTTGCCTCTGGAGGTCGGAGCGTGAGGGGCACATCCCCCTCCGGTGAGGGGTTTACCGGCGTGGAGAGAGGGGCCGGGGTGGGCTCGGAGGAGCTTCCCCCGGCCGCAGGGAGCTTGGTAGCCCCGGTCCGGACAGGACGGGCCCCGCCGGTGACCTGAGGGAGGGGGTCCTGGGGGGTGGGTCGCAGGGGCCGTTGCCGCGCTGCCTATGACGGCCGACAGGGGTCGCCCCCCGCCGAGGCCGCGCCCCCGGCAAGATGGCGGCTGCGTTCCCTACAGAGGCCTCCTCCCGGGTCCGGAGAAGGGGGCGGGGAGATCCACAGGCCCCGTGTTTTTCTACCACGGGGTGGTCTTAAGGGGGTAAAAATGTATCTATACGTGGTAGTTTTAGGTTTATTTCGCTGTGCCGGGGGAGCAGCCGCGTGCGGGGCGAGCTGCTCCCCTCAGCTTCCCGCCGCTCTGCTGAGGGTCGGGTGCGATGTGCGGGCGGCCCCTGCCTGTTGGGATTGTGGGAGGCCAGTGCTCCCAGTGAGCTTCCAGCTCACGCCCTTCCCCAAGCACCTTCCTCTCACCCAGCAGGCAGCAGCAGCCTGGGCAGGGACAAAGTATGACCCAGAAAACTGAAGTCTTTTTTAAAGGAAAAAAAAAAAGGCAGCAAAGAGAACACTTGGACCAGTGTGGAGTCTGTAGTGGTGAGGAAGTTGCTGCCTGGATTTGGAGGGCTGAGTAGTGCTGGATCCCACTGGGCTGCTGAGCTCCCTATGCTTCCAGGAGGATCTGGAGTAGAGTACCCAGAGAGGTTCATAGAATCATGGACTGATTTGGATGAGAACGGACCTTTCAGGGTCATCTGGTCCAACCCCCCTGCAGGGAGCAGGGACATCTGCAACTAGAGCAGGTTGCTCAGAGCCCTGGCCAACCTCACCTGCA
>JANIJG010059849.1:0-23929 GCA_024611175.1 Megaceryle torquata | reverse complement strand
CCTGGGTGACCCTGCTCTGGCAGGGGGGTTGGACTCGATGATCTCCAGAGGTCCCTTCCAACCCCTACCATTCTATGGTTCTATATACTCAATCTGAAGCAAAATCTGAGTAAGCAGTCTGACGACTTCTGGTCTATTAGGCTCACCTCTGAATCCCTCAAGAATATAAAGCAAACCAGGAAGCAGATATTCTTGTTTGCAAGCTCTTACTTTCAAGAGTAGTTTGTGTTTGGTTGGCTGGTTTTGCAGCTTCTGCAACAGGCACGTATGGTTCCAAGGACAGCAGCCTTCTGTTATCCTGAGAGTCAGTCTTGCTCTTGGGTCAGTAGGATTATATGCATTTTCTAGGCTTAGTTCTTCATTCATTTTTATGCCATGTCCTCTTGGAACTTCTCAACCTATCATGCTTGCACTAAACTGATAAAATGCCTTATGCTTCTTCCCAGTTTAGTAAGTGCTCGTGTCTTCCCTGTATAAAGGAAAATAATTGGCCTTCTTGGTCTGAATCTTTGTCTTAGTTTCCTTTCCAAGCTGTTATGAATAATTGTTCCTCCTTGGGATTTCAACTGACATGCTGATATTTTTTGTTGGTGATTGATTAGTACCTGTCTAATATCTCTTGGTCGTGCCAACAGCTACACGGCTGATCTTAAATCATACTTCTCTTCCCCCTTTCCTGGAGCCTGCATAGTATTTTCAGACTCCTAAAGCAGGCAGTTCATCAGCAAGTACTGGCTCAATCTGCTTGAATTCACTCAGTTCTGAAAATAGAATCACAGAATTGTTTAGATTGGACAAGACCTTTAGGAACAAGTCCAGCTGTTAACCTCATTCTGCCAAGACCCCTGCCAAACCATGGCACTCAACGCCACATCTAGACAAACACCCGGGCTGCTGTCTCTTCTGAGCCTCGCTTGAACATTTTTTTTAACAGTTATGCTTTTTAGGAAAGTAACCATCTCAATTCCTACAGGTGGAAAGCTTTCCATAATCTTTCCTGTGTTGTTTCATCTATGAAAGAGGAAATTATCCATAGTCAGGTCTCTTAGGGCCTGTTAGGGGAGAAAACCCAGCAAGACCCATTTTTCAAGTTCATGCAGTTTCTTGAGAGATCTTCTGTAGAACACCAAGTGTATGCCAGTTCTCATCCTTACAGTATCAGGCTTATACTCAAGGACAGAGAAAATACATAATTTCAGGGCTTCCAGAAGTTCACCAGGACCCAGACAAAAGCGTGGCAGTTCAGTTAGACCTACAGGCAGGGAAGTAAAAGCCAAGATGGGGAAGTGAATCCCCATTTCTGCATTTGTTTCTTCACGCCGATAGCCTTACGCCTGCACCACGATCCATGGAGGTCATTGAGATTCTGTGTTTATTGAACAGCAACAGTCTCAAGCTTTAGAGACTTTGATTTAGAGGTTTAGAGGAAAATTAGTATGTGTGCATTTCTCCTTCATTTGAGTTAGAAAACTAAACATAATTCTTTCTAATTCTGACTCAAGTCGAGCGATGCAAACACAGTTGAATGACTTTTCCATATAATTGCCTTTATCTGTGAGACTATAGTGTAACACTTTTCTGCTAAAATGTATCTACTTAATACACAGGAGTAGTTAATGTGGTTTCAAAATGAATAGAGAGAACCTAATTTTACAGAAATGATGCTGTATTAGTTCTGTTTTGTGCAAATGGTAACGGCAATTAAAATGACTCGGTGTCAAGTAATATTTCTGTTAAATTTTATGGAAATAATTCCCTCAAATATATTTTTAAGTGAGATGTATGCAAGCTAACAACTATGGTTTCCAAACTCTTTGCTTTTCTAAAAGTGTCATAAACCTTACTCACAGGTTTTAAGCTTTATTAAAGTCACTGGTACTAAGCAATGAGTAACATTCAGCTCAGGCATCTTTGAGAGATCCCACACATTTGCATGGAGAAGGCACACTGACTGGAAATGCCATTTTTGACCTGGTTCTACTACATGCTTGCATTGCTGAGCCACGATTGTTGGCCTTGGTGGGACAACCTGCGTGCTTCTGCTGGGCTGCAGACTTGGTGTACTGAATGTCTAGGCTAGAAGCCATGAGTATTTGAAGGTTAAAGACTAATGCAGCAGCTAAATATGCACAGCTCTGAGCTGCTTGGTTTTAAGCAAGAGAAATATATATATATGAAATGCATTGTTACTCTTAAACCTCACCAGTGACTTTTTACTACCAGTAAATTATTTTAGAGGCTCCATTTTTTTCCCATTCACTTCAGGTCCAAATATGCTGTATAGAAATGATCTTGTCTATCCTGTGTCCTTCCTTGCTGCATGAGTATTGAGACTATTGGCCCCACATCCTGCACGTGTTTGGCTTTGCTAGAACCTTCCGCTGTTTTTCCAGGCATGTTTTTCCAGGTGTCATCCTTTTTTTTCTGTTGTTGTTACTTTTTTTTTGGAATTTATTTTCTTTGCCAGCTTCATATATGGGTTTCTTCAGCAGGACACCTGGTTTGAGTCAAATTAGACATAAGCATGCAGAAGGTTTCTGATTTCCTAGACTAGCTCAAAGATGATTATTTTAAAGTCTTTAGGTTGTGAATCATTTGGATTTTCTGCATTGGTTAGAGACAGTGATTACTTTAATCAGTGAATTGTAAGAAGCATTTGACTGAATTGATCCAAAAATACATTTAAATGCCTTCTGCAAGGATACAGGGATATATCTCAAGATTCCTTTTGATAGATTTCCTTTTAAGATGCAAGTATTAAGTGGTCATATTTTCCATCAACATCTCAGTTATTTTTCTAGACAGGAAAATAAAAATATATACACAAGTAACGTACACAACTAGTGCTCAGAGTGCAAAATAGCAAGCAAATGATACAACATGGACAATTCCAGAAGCATATACACTAGATAGCAAGTGAATGAGCTATTTACCAGGAAGACACGGAGCACTCACTTCTGTGTGGTGGTAAATGCAGTTACAATATTGTAAAGAATTTAACCTCTGGAGTCATAAATGTATAGTGACCGAGGAGTATCACCCCTTAGCAAGTGTTCCCAAGCCTTCAAAATTCTACAGCAAAAGCAGCCCAACATAAAGCCCAAAGACAATTCTCTAATCATATTTTAGATGGAAAATTCTTCATTGAACTTAGCACTAAGACTTTGCAGGATTGGTCTTCCATGCAGTTTTCCCACATAAGCATATCCGTGGAGAGGTCAGCATGTTTGCTTTCCATTCTTTGCATTGCTCACAGCCTGGTTTGGTCAACAGGCTCTGGGCAAATAGGACACCATGCATGATACTTGTTGGTTTTGATGATAGCCAGGAGTTCAGTGCGTTTCAAAGTGGCGTGATGCAAGGGCAGGTAGGGAGGAAGCAAATCTGAAAAAGGGTGTGATTCTGAAAATCTGATATTTTTTTTTCCCCAGCCATTATCAGTTGGATTTAGACAAAATACTGCCTCTTCTAATGACTCTTGCTTAACTATATAGATAGTATCATCAACAAAAAAATCCAACACTACCTTTTTTGTCGAAGTTGTCACAAAAGCAGTTTTGCTTGCTCAAAGATAGGTTGCAATGCCAGCAGCAGGAATTATATTAAGAAAAGAACATAAGGTCAGCAAATTATCTCTTTCCACCGAGACGATTTCACGCTGTCTTGCTGACAATATTGTAACCATAGACTCGCCCATTATTGGAGCACGTTATGAGTTACAAGATGGATCAGTAATGAAAAAACATCTATGGCCTTGTTTCTCTGCTGTGATGGGAAAGAAAAGCTGCTTTCATTGTACTGTTCCACTCAAGGTCAGATTCTCAGAGTAGATGTTCAGCAACCTGCAAAGTGACAAGAAAGGTGTTTTCGGGTACAATTCTTGCAGCAAATCTGAAGCACCACTTTAACAATCCACGAGCCCTTCGGTGGCATAGATCCCACTCAGGTGATTGCATTTCACAGCATTACAAATTTGAAGTCAGATTTTTGAGTCCATATTGTGTTGGTTTACCCAGGACATTTCATCTAAAAGGCTATTAACTTTTCAAAGGTGCCAGCTGTTGCTCAGCAGGTAAACCTGCAGAATGACAGCCAAAAAATACCCCCTACGTTTTGAAATGCAGCTGACTGCACTGGCACTGTGCGCTGTTATTGTCAGTTCTTAGGTGCTGGACACCCTGAATCACTTCTGAGTCATCACTGCCATTGAGAAGGAATATCCCAACAGTCCCCCTGGTACATACAGCAAGAAGTTAATGGAAATTTGGTCCAGTAAGTTCCATTGCCTAATTTTCCTTTTGTGTTTCATGAGGGTTTCTGCACTTTGTGTGCTCTACTGTAGGCTGCTCGGTGTTGTGACTGGGAGGAATGATCAGCAGGAGTAAGAGAAGGCACCCGAGCTTTTACCCACCCTGTCTGGGGATCCCAGGTTTCTGCTTTGCTGTAGCTACTGGGCAGTCTCAGGAGAAAGCAGTCATCTGTCGAGGCGGGCTCTGGATACTTAGAGAGTGTAAAACTTCTGATGTTTAGTGGCATATATGGAACACTTTGGAAATCTCTGCACTGCAGCAAACAATGCCAGATTTTCAAAGGCTAAATATTAGCCATCTTTCAGCATCTGGTGTTCTTACAAGCTACTCAGACTCCTGACAGTGAATCTATGTGGTGATCCTCTTGCTTTTACTTTCTTTCATCAAGGGGAGCTTAGCTCTACTGAAATTCTGGGTCCTGGATTTAAACATCTTTCTGAAGATCCTAGTTTAGGCCTTTTGACATGCCAAGGATATCTTTTACTATACTGGCATTTAAAAAACAAAAGGTGAACTGGCAGAGGAAATAATTGGAGACAACAGTGAATTATTTTTTATATACAACTGGAAATATATATGGCACTTAGAGAAATTACTCGTAGTAGATTTTTTGTAGCCCTATGTACAAAGCCTGACTTCTAAAATGTTGTTGTTGTTGCTTGTAGAAGGTAAAGAAAATCTGATAGACACTTGTGCACACACACACACACATATATATATCTCCAAAACACATCTTTTCTATTGTCTGAAAGTGATTCAGAATGTCAGCTGAGTCTCCACAAACTGAAAGAATACGATTAATACACATCAGGATATGTGCCCTATGGATAACGTTCCTTGCTGAATCCCAAATTTGTATGTGTTGCTCCAAAAGCTAGTCAGAAGAAAGTGTCCCACCTCTCTTCCACAATGAACCTGTGATAATGTATTTACATTTTTATCACATAACTGAAACGTGTTTGTGTTCTGTTTTGAAGGAACTAGACACTCCTGCAGGAGTTTTGAGAGAATTTGGGAGTAATCCCACTTAGTAGCTCTGTTTTCAACATGGAGCTAACAAATAATGTAACGATTCTGTGCATTCCATAGCTTTTGGAAGAAGGGTTTGCACAGACTAAGCATACACCTGGGGGTACCCGCACTCCACGCCTAGATCCACGTTAGCAGCTCAGGGTGAAGTAGGGATGGGTTTTGGTACAACTGGGGGTCGTGTCAGTGCTGGGATATGCACTCGGCTGGGCCAGTGGAGTGCTCAGAGGGGTTGGGTGCCTGATAGAACTGTGGCTGAAGCTGTGCAGCCAGTTGGCACCTGGAGTAGCCGCTTGGCCTGTGGCTGGGGGGTTCTCCAGCAGCCAGCTCGCGCCCACGGTGTGCGCTCAGGCACGCAGCGTGCAGCCTGCGCGCCTTGCTAGCAAAGGTGCAGCGTGGAAGATTTGTCATAGAATTATTAGGGTTGGAAAGGACCTCTAGGATCATCAAGTCCAACCTTCATCCCAGCATCTCCCTACCCACTAGACCGTATCCTCAAGTGCTACATCTACTGGTTTTCAAACACCTCTGGGCATGGTGAGTCCACCCCCTCCCTGGGCAGCCTGTTCCATTTGTCCTGCCATTGTGATAGATTGCAGCAAAATCAACTCTGAGCCTTCCCTCTTTGGACCCCTCAGTTTTGTACCTTATGGGATGTTTAAGTCCCTTGATGGCCGTTGCCAGCTACTCCGTGGCTGATGTTAATGTAGCAGAGCCCAAGATCAGGGGAGGATAAAGAGTAGGAACAAGCCACCATTTTCTGAACAATACCCTGATAAGCTTTTGAAGGCTGTTAAGGAAGACGGGAGCTTGCGGCGCTTGAGAATTCAGTAAGATGAAAACTCCCAGCCTGCAGTAAACACAATAAGCTACTGCAGAGTTAGTTTGAGGGAAGTGACTACACTAAACATGCCTAAAGTGGAAGGAGGAAACTTTCAGTTATAATGTTATTTTCAAAGTTTAAAGCATGGCCAGAACTAGTTGTTTAGCTATTTAGTAGTGGTCTGTCCTCTGTTGAGTGATGTTTTGTGTAATGGATTTGTTAAAGTAAACACGAAATGGTAATTACAGGATGAGAGGAAAAGAGAGCAGGAGCAGGACAAGCAGGTGCCAGAGAGAACACACAGAAACCTGGTAACTGCACAGCATGGCTGTTGTGACTGTATGCTCTGCTACTCCAGGGATAAAAAATATGTTGGGAATTAATGTTCTTGTTCCTAGAAAAATGTATAAGGATTACTTGCTTGTTTGATAGAAGGAATTCTATGACAAAAGGCACAATAAAAATGTTCACATTTAGTGAAAATAATTCTACTGATTCCTTTTCAGTTTTGGAAAAAGGAGTTAGCTACCCTCTGAGGGCAGTAAAGATCCTTAGCTCTAATAGTTTGAGATAAATGACATGCAAAGTCTTGTACGCCCTCAAAAGCTTTACTTCCCCTCACCCTCACTGCAGATGGTATAAAGGTGGTTTTTTTTTCCAGTTTCCATCCAGGAAACAGAGGCAGTCCCCCTTTTATCCCCTCTTCTCCTTTTTTTTTTTTTTTTTTTTTTTTTTATCCCCCCCTTTTTTTTTTAAATCAGTGAAGCTAGGTAAACATTAAGGAGTTTATCACTCCAGACCTGTTGATAGTGACTGTTACCATCTGCCTTTTTCTCCAGTTACCTACCAAAACCCTCTTCTATATTTGGCTTTTTATCTTCCTGTTGTCATTCCAAGATTTATTCCAGCTGCCATTTTCTCTACTTTTTTCTTATTAGCCTTCCTCTAACCTTCCTGTTTTGCATCTCCTGTTTTTCTTTTTCCTTCTTATATATGGATTTGCTTATAAAGATTTTGCACTAGCTTTATCACCATAAAACCCTGCTATGATTGCAGCTGGTACACAGTAGTATCTGTCTCCCCATGTTAACTCAGATACTGCTGTGCGATAATCAAGGGTAGATGTTGAAATCTCAGAGATCATTGTACCTCCTGGCAAGCTACTAAACTGGTGTTTCAGAAAGGACTGACAGATGGTTCTGTTTCTACATGTGGTTGTCAAAGCTGCAGGACACTGGCAGGTATTAGATAAGAATGACTGGGTGAATCGAGCCCTTCTCATTACGTATATTGAGATGGTTTCAGAGGGATCCTCCCAGTTGCAAGGAAGGAGTTTGTTTCTAGAAGGTGGTTGGGTTATTTTGTTAGTTTGTTTTTACTGATTAGTGTTAGCACTGGGGTTGGAAATAGTAGTTTATTGTCACAGAAAAATATCTTCAGCACCTTCTAGTCCAGTAGCTGCACTGAAGAATTAAGAGTTTGGAGTCTTGGAAACTTTTTAGTCATTCATTTGCTGTTTGGCTTCAATAAGTTTCTGTTGTTTTCTACATTGTGCCTCTTGTTGCTAATTAAGGAGAATGAGGAGTGTCTTCTGCGAGGTGTTAATGTACTGCATATCTTCAAAGGGCAGTGCTCATCTTGGTTGTGACCTCAGTGCAATAAAAAAACCCCCAAACAATTAATCAGTCCATTTACCAGTTAACTAAAGTAGAGGATCACCAACTAATGCTGGTTTTTTTCTAGTCTTTGTCATGCTGTAAAACTTGTCAGACTATCTGAGTAGTTAGACACTCAAGGTATAGTAAGGCTGATAAGCACTGAAGTCTAGGTTATAACTGACTTACAGGTTGTTGGATCCTCCTGGCTTCTGCTGTTTAAAAGTTTATCATTCTAAAGGCTTATGACATCAATAATGTAGCTACTTGAATGTATCTTCCCCTCCAAATGACCATTCTGGGAAGCAGAATGGGGAGATCAGACAGGAGAATGTTGGTTTATAATTTGTGACTGGAAACAAAAAGCCCACAGACCTTAGCTAGTGTAATAATTGAGTAAAAATGTTGAGAAAATAGCCTAATATTGTCTTTTCATGCTGCATCTCTATAAAAATATCATCATTTTTATAGTAATCATAAAAATAAATGCAGTGTTGCCACTGTACAGTAGACTCCCCTATCTGCAAGAGCTAGGCAATACCACAAATTTCACGAAAGGCCGAGTTCTTTGCACGGCGAATACAAGCATTTCCATTGCAGCTGGAGATGAGCTACTGTGAACTCCCATCTTAAAATATAGATTACTGTTTATGCTAAAGTCTTCTGGTTTTACACTTTATTGTTTTCCATTTCTCAGAATCTGACAGATGTGCATCAGGGCAGAATGCCCTATGAAACTTCATGCTTCAAGAATTCTTGATGGAATTGTTCCAGTTCTGCCTGTGCAGTTTCAAATATATTTATTTTCTAGCTGATTTTAAGACCGGACTACAAAGAACTAAGCCAAGTTCAGCAGAAAGCAAACTTAGGACTGTGTCCTACCTGGCTGGTGACTGGGTGCTGATGTTCTTTGAATTACTGAAATGCATTTGGAATCATCGCTGTTGAAGGTGAGAAGAAATAGGATAAAGTCCTTTACTGGAGGAAGCAGGACATTTGGGTATCTTTATGGATATAATTTTTAGAGGTAAGCATGGCCCACTTCTTTTCTTTTATCGTTGTTGAGCTCCGGGGGATTCACTGTGTTCCTAGAGAAGGTGCGGATGAGTTTCTCTTTGATGTTTGGCCAGGCAACCCTTTATCTGTGTGTTTTAAAAGAAAGCAAAGCAGACTTGATGCTCCAGTTGCTGGTCAGAGCCTTCCATTTTATCTCCATGCCTATTTATTACCATCAACTGCTGGGAAGAGTAAGAACCCCATCTGTGCTGGGTCTTAGCAAGGCAAAGGAAAAAAAGTAAAACTTCAAGCACAGCGTTCTCTAGCTGAAGAACACGTGGGTGGTCTTAGAATGTCTGAACTGTGCTCTTACTCCGGGTCTCTATTTCTGTAATGGTTTTAATTGGCAGATACTAATACTTTCCTACCCACAGGAAGATATGAAGATTATAGTGTTTCTAAAAAGCTTTGAAGATGAACCAAGTTGCTCCTGCAGAGCTGTCTGTGATTTCATTCAGAAGGTACAGCAGAGCTGGTTTATTTTGCTGGCAGTTTTTGGTGCTCACTGGAGAAAAAGTTGGTTCTCCTCACTATTTGATAGGCTGGATTGTCCTGTGAGGCTTGAACCAAAGCAGGAGGTGTGTGATGCATGAGCTGTGCTATGCGCTATACAGCAGGTCTGTCAGATAAACTGGGTGTCCTCTGGAGAACCATTCCTGGCTCCCTATGTGACCCATTCATTCCTGGCCTGTAACATCAGCAAATTAGCATATTTCTGTACTAGTCTGTGCAATAGGGAGATGAAGTTAAGGCTGTAGTCTTTCCCCTTCCCGACCACTGGTCTCACTGGGGGAGAGTTAAGTAGCAGCTCCTATCTAACCATTCCCGTAGTCATCCACAAACTCAGGTTTGTCAAAAAAAAAAAAAAAAGAAGAAAGTTTTCTGCTTTCCATCGAGAGATAGACCAGGTTATAATCAGAGCCAAAGCAATTTGCAAATATCTCTCACCTCTTAGTAATGGAGAAAATTACCACCCAAGTGGAATACTGTGTCCCGAGAAATCCCGCTGCTGGCTGTGCTAGACAAGCTTGTGCTGGGCAGCAGTGCAGTGACCGTGCTAGGGTGTTAGAGACAGCATAATAAACCTTCTGCAATGGCAGGGGTTCAGTTTGTCCAAGAAAGAGGCTTTGGGAAGAATGAAGCCCCACACCTGCTCAAGAGGTGAATATCAATGTGCATCTGGCAAAAGTTTTATATTGCTCGTAGCTACAGGGGCAATCTTGTATTTCTCATCCCATCTCTTGGGGGACTTTTGTGTGGAAAATAGAACAAGGAAATTCTTGTTACATGTTTTTCTCCTGTTCCTGCATTCAGTTACAGTATACATTTCAGTTTAGAAACTCAGTATTGAAGAGACAATGGGTAACATTTCTTCTACACTGCACGGTTTAGGCAGCAAAGTATCAGAACCTCCTTGATAAAAGTAATATTGTGTTTTGGAGTTTGAGTAATGTTACCACATAAAAACATGCATTAACAATCCAGTTAGCTTACAAGTGAGGAGTAAAGTAGAGATGCATTATTATATTAACTTGCTGGCAGTATTAACAAATAATTATTCATCACTGCAGTCTCTTATCGCTGCTGCTGAAATTTTTAGGGGAACTACAAAATGTTCTCAGATATTCGACAGCTATTGATGGATGTTCAGTTGGTATCAAGCTCTTAGAGCAAGCTGCTCTTCTGGATTGCTGCCTAGTTAATTGGTGATTAATGAAAGGTACCATTTTGGATATGAATTTAGAAGCCTGTGTTCTTGGCATTGTTGAAGTGTGTAAACGTCTTCCTCGAATAAAACATGACAGACAACACCTAAAATACAAGTGCTTTGTTCTGCTACCTGTCAGATCTAGGAAGAGGTCTGGATTCTTAAAGCTATGAATTCAATTGGGAGAGGAGATGAACTGGCAAATACTCTGTACTCATTTCTTCTGGTGACGTCCTCTCGAGTCATTTTGCGTAACGAAGGGCAAAACCAGCGGGTGACACATCAATGTTATTGTCCAAAACTATAGTGCATTGGTGCATAAAAGCCTGCAGGCTGTTTAAGGTAAGTATTTTCAGAGAGCAGCTACACCTTTTGTAAAAACAAAACCAAACCACAAAGAACAACAAAATCACAAATGACCTTTTGGAGCTTATCGTGTGGTGGGTGCCCTACCACGGGAATGGCTGGATACCTGAAGCTTCAGAAGGAAGTATTGGTTTAAAAATCCAGTTGCTGTTACTGGGTAAAGTCCCGAGAGATGATAAATGCTGGCAAGGTCCTCTGAAATTAATGGGAATTGTGGGTACTTGACAATTCCTAGAATATGACCCAGAGTCTGTAGGAACAGCTTCTTTTATCTGTTGGTAATTAAATGGTTATTCTTGCAATGGAACTGAAGCTGTGCTAACCAGAGTGCTGCCATCATTACCTTGCAATTAATTCTTCTTTAGGGCTTTCAGAAGTAGCTCTTGAAGCTGACAGCTGCAGCCTGCAACATATCCAGGGCTTTATATAGCCACCTTAATGAAAACTCAGATGAGTGTAAGGTCAATCTCTCCACAGCACGTTCTAATTAGATTTCCACTTTCCTTTAAAAAGCAGATCATATCTGGCCCAAAGACAGAATCCCATTGTACCAGACGTGTAATAGAAGAGGTGTTGTTTTGTACTTCTCATCTCTGAAAGATAATGACATGGAAATTTCATTCTCTTCTACTCTTTAGTAATCTTCCATCTGTTATTGTATTTCTGTGTGCAACTGGATACAAAAGCTAATGACAAACCTTGCTTTAAAATTGGTTTTTGTTAGCTCCCATGTCAACGTTAGCTTATGCAGACAAAGCTGTTGAAGCAGAAGTGTTGCGAAGCAGCGTGGATCATCGCTCAGCTGTGTGCGAGACTGGATTATTCCTATCACAGCATCCATGTAAAGTCATTGCTACAAATTTCCATGACATTTTCATAACTTCATTGTCCAGTTTATTACGTTCTATGTGAGTGCTCTAGTTTCTTGGAAAGCTGTCTTTATACTTTGGGGCAGAATGTCAGTATTTCTACGTTGTGGAGTTTAATCTGAACTCGAGGAAGAACACTGGATTTCTAATACTTCTTTCTGTGATGAGCAATTTGGAGTTAGTATTTTTGTCGCTTGTGGAATGGCATCTGTTCTCACCCACAAAAGAGTAAAACCAGCTTTTCTAATTTTGGAGGAGGAGTTGAAGCACGGAGGTGTTCTCCAGAGATGATGCCACAGTTCTGCTGGGGGATCCTGGCATACAAGAGCAAAAAGCAAGCGCGTGCCGATCTTCTCAGTTAGTACCATGTGCATGGCCAGGTATCGATACACAGGGTGGAGGGAACTGACCTGCATAAAGTCCTGACTCCTTTAAAGTGCCCATAATCTCAGAAGGGCAGGGTTTCACTGCAATATTTTCAGAGAAATGGAAAGGAAGGGGAAATGACAGCTGTGTAAAATGTACCTGATGCTGTTACTCATTTACTTTTGCATTGTGTCTCAATAGGACTGAAGGTAGGAATCTCTCTCTGGAGCTCTTGCTCGGAAAGGCAAACCCAAGTGAATTTTCAAGAGCTATCTTAAAATGAGCAATGTTACCACGAAGATGCAACAGACACACCATGACTGGACATTTGCTTAGCAGGGATGCCAAATGTAAGAAAACTACAAGAGCAGGCTGAAAGGCAGAGCTGAGTTAACTGGCAAGCACACTGAGAGGACAAATCACAGACTGTTCTTCAGAAAAACAACAGTTAATGCTTGCAGGTGCTGACATAAGTGTACTTTTTGCTTGTCCATTCTGAACTGGACACCTTAAGGTACTGTATTCTAAGCAGTTAATAAATACTGTCTTTTCTGAAAAGACTGTCCTCTGTCACTGTAAAATGTCTCCTACTGCTCTAAGTAAAAGAAGCCAAAGGGAAAAGCAGGGTATATGCAAGGAATCCAGTCATAATGGATCAAAAAAGTTTTGGAAGGAAAACAAGAAGTGATGATGCTATGTTGCTTTAAGCTCAGGGGCTGACATTGCTGTATTACTCTGAGGCCAGCCAGTTGCAGAAGCTGTAGCAGCAAAGTACTGGTTTAATGACTTTTGTGAACAATTGGTGCTCTGGAAGGCAGTGATTTTCAATTTTTTTCTTTTTTTTCCCCTTATTACTTTGTGTAAATATACTCTCATTCAGGAAGCCTAATTGAAGCATGAGAATAGTTCCATTGAAAGTAATAAGACTAATCATGCTGGAAGCCAACCACATGGTTAAGTATCTTCTTAAACAGTGATGCCAGACTCTACAACAACTTTGTTTCAGGCTTCCCTGAGGCTCTTTTCTTTTGCCGTAGCACCTCCAGTGGAAAAAATATGCAGAGTAAACTACTCATCAGATAAATCTCATTGCTTCCTGGTAATGCTGTCCATAAGTCCTCTAAACTACAATCAAAACTTTTATTAGCCTTTTTGATTTTATTCTTCAGTACAGGTATCTTCTTCATGGTTTTATCCATATTTTTAAAAACATTCCAAAGCTTACAGGACTGTTTTATAGATAAATCATTAGGTATTTATAGGGAACAGTAAAAAAAAAAAAGGTGTAAAATATCAGAATACAGATGGTATAAGTAAAATGAACATGTTCCTATCTGTTAGTTTGGGAAGGTAAGTAAACCTTTTACTCACCTCATACAAAGGTTTATTTTCTGCATTTTTCATCCTAGAATGCATGTCAATATAACTTAAGGTGTCAGCGTGGATACTTTGTATGCTGTGGCAGAATACTCTTCTATCCTTTTTCATCCAGTAGCTACGTGCATGATGGAGGAGATTGGTCGTTCTGCAAAGAACAGCCTCTTTGGAGAAACACCACAGAGCCACCTGTGGCGATGGGAAACCTGCATGTGCTCCAGATGCAAGTAACAGAGAAAGTCATCGAGCTGGGAGCTGGATACTCTGTAGCCATATCCCTTCACACCTTACATGTGTTGTCGTGAGCGTATTCAATGCATCTTTATTCTAAAGTCCCAAGTTTGAAAGGACCAGCAATGCGCATCAACTTCATTCTGTCTTTGAAACAAATGAGGTGTGAGTATTTCTAGGCAGCGTTTCTGACCTAATGGCTTGTGAGGGCATAAGGTGCTGAAAAATGATACAACATATGAAAAGATGCCCCTCTGTTTCTACCAACCTTTATACATAAATATTTTCCATCACAAAAGTAACAGATCATTTAAACATCTGATCTGTAAACAGGTGGTTGACCTGAAAAGTGTGCAAACCATGCTTAAGCTGCACCATGGATGTGCTTTTCAGCTGAAGTTAGGGTTTAAGTGAAAGGAAAGCTGGTAGCCAGTTTGGAATTTGCATTTTTGGCAGCTTCACAGAAGAGCTACAGTTTGTGGTCTGGGCTGAGCTCTCCAGAGGAGACAGACTAAAGATAAAGTCACAGTTTGTGATGCATTTCATTTCATGATGTTCTTTTAGCCACATGAAAAATATTCTGATGGCTGTTGTGCTTCGGTGTGTATGAATCATACAGTGAGAATCATACCTAAGGAACCCAGTGCCCATGTTAAGCATAGGATCTAAGTGGCTCACAAGCAATGGTTGAGCAATTAATTTTGAGTCAGAAGTAGTTTTGGTGTAGGAGAGAAAGAATATCATTTGCAGCAAAGGCTTTAATGCTGTTCTGAGAATATTAAGTAGAAGTTTTGTTTTATGTGGCACTTTCAGAGGTCTCCCAGTGGAAGAGTAATGTTCACAATTCAGCAAGGTTGTTGATCGCTGGTGAGAAGAGCCAGTGGAATAATTAAAGCATAGGGAAAAATGTATGAAAGAGGAAGAGTTCCAGGAGCTCAATCTACTTAATCTATTAAGTTTAAGGTGAAAGGGTGGCTGTTGTTGTCATTATATAAGAAATATAATTTATATGTTCTCATCATATATGAGAAATACAGTTTTCCCACAGAGGGCTTTCTGAAATCTATCAGCTGAAAAATAAAGCAAGTTATGATGGTTGAAACTGACAAATTGAGAACAAGGGGATTAACTAATTTTTTAACAGTTGGACCTCCATTTGCCAGGGAAGCTGTGGATTATGCTTCCCTGGACACATCTTAAATCAAGAACAGATATTGCTTCATAAAATATGAATTGCTGGAATGACTTTTGCCTTTGACTCTCAACTTTGTACCCCTGCTTTTTCAATTTTCAGTTCTTCTTGACAAGAAAGTGTTAGAGGTTGGTTACAGTGGTTTTGGATGTGGACTAATGGCCTTTAATGCATACTTGGTTTTCCCTTAGGACCGTCGTAGGATTTTAAAGGTCTATTTATAGAAACAAATAGCTAAAACATTCCCGTTTCCTACTTTGGAGCCAAAAAACCATTGCACACAGTTATCTGTATTCACTGAAGGTTGTGCTAGATGTTTGACAATTTTAATTTAAAGTGGGTTAAACTTTTGCATATTGTTTACAAATTAGGTTCTATAAAACATCCTGACTACCTGGAAATGACAGTGATTGATGTGAAGTAACGTACACACAATTAATACTGACTGAATTGCTAATTACAGGATTGACATCTCATTTGCAATGTGATGCTGCAGGTCTCTTGAAAAAAGAACTAGCAGTGTTGTCGTGTTAGTTCTTCATTTCCCTCGGCTTGTAGTTTGATGCCCCACAGTTAAAGTTCAACTAAACATTCCTTCTCATCTGGTAAAAAGCTCTTGCAATGTAAGAAAAGCCTTAGGATGCAAAGCAAAATGGTCACCATTCCCCAAGAATTAGCTCTCCCGACACTTTTTCCTATCAAAGGAGATAAATTGTGCTACACTATTGTTACTTGTTTTATTAGTTACACCAGCTTTCTTCTTACCCTTTCTGCTTTATTTCCCAGGCATGCAGAAAAAGTAAATGGTGCTGTTAACAGAGGCGAGTTACAGAGGAATCTGGCTTGAAAAGACAGTGCATTTGAAATTGTCCATTTTATTTAGGAAACCCTTGTATCTGGTAACAGCTGAAATTGAGTGTTTTAAAAGCTGTGTTGCAGGGTGGCCCTTACAACAGTAGTTACGTATAACAAATGCTGGGGCTCACAGAAGTGGGCTGGTCAGATGCAGTCTCACAGATTAATCCCAGCCGAGCCTCTTCCAACTGAAATAAAGCAGTCACCTTGCCTGGTGCATGTATACAAAGAATGGGAGGCTATTCAGTGACCAGAGCAGGATTATTTGTTAGAAGGTGAGTAAGGTTTGAAAGGCTTGGATTGGAACAAGATTATTTTTAAGGCCCCTTCCAACCCAAACCACTTTGTGATTCTGTATTTTAAAATAAATGCCGTGGTCTGGCATGTGCTGATCAGTGGTGTGGGTAGAGAAGAGGGAACAGAAGAGAAGAAGCAGAAATGTAGAACCATAGCACTAACCCTGGCAATGGAGCCAGAAGCTGCAGAGTGACTGTGACTGTGCAGGGTGTACCCAACGCTGCCGAGCAGCCTCCATTTCTTGACTGACTGACTGATTAAGGAAGCCAAGGGGGTGTATCCCCAGCAGTCATGCAGGTTTTGCCCCAGGCTCTCTCAGAAAGGAGAGACCCTGTATGTGTAAGGAAAGTCTTTTGGCTGAGGTGATTTCAGAGGCACATGCACACTTTTTGATACGATTCCATCCTTCATCTACTAACATAATTAATTTATGAGTGATGTATGAACTGTGCTCCCTGCGGCCTATAGAGAGGATCAAAAAGGGACTCGGTCAAACTGAAGGAACTCCAGAAACGTCTTGAGTCTGAAAGACGAGGAGACTCAAACAGAAGCACAGAGGGGGCTGAGCTATGCATGGATATCCCAAGGCATGCACATTTCTTTTAATTCCAGGAAGAACACAATATGCAGAGAAGGCCTCTGCATTCTCCCCAGCATTCTGCGCATCTGCCCTGCCTGCAAGGAAGAAGATTCAAGAGTGGCTTTTAATCCCAAGACCTGCAAACTGAAAATAGAATTTCTTTCTCATTATTATTTGCATGGCTTATCTGAGATATTTAGTTTCTATGAGAGCTGCAAGTGTACACTACCCAGTGGACCAAATGTAAAGATATCCATCCAGAGTCTCCTCCTCAGGAGATTTTCAAACCCTGCCTGGCTGCGTTCCTGTGTGACCTGTGCTGGATTCTATGATCCTGCTCTGGCAGGGGGGT
This sequence comes from Megaceryle torquata, assembly GCA_024611175.1. Classification (NCBI taxonomy): domain Eukaryota; kingdom Metazoa; phylum Chordata; class Aves; order Coraciiformes; family Cerylidae; genus Megaceryle; species Megaceryle torquata. The sequence goes on along the minus strand of JANIJG010059849.1, from coordinate 6,863 downwards.
TGGACTCGAAGATCTCCAAGGTCCCTTCCAAGCCCTGACACCTTGTGATACTGTGATATGTTTCCTTTAATTTTTTGGTGCTTATAACATTAGAGTCTTGCAGAAGGATAGTCTTAGCTTGGACTGCATCCTCAACACGAGTGCTTCAGTTAAATGGCTAATGTTACTGAGGTGGGATGAATGAGTAGCTCCACAAGTAGGTAAAACCCCTCAAATCTTTGAAAGATCTTGAGTGAGATTTTTCTGACTGAGGGAATAGATTCAGTAGGTGTTCAAGTTACTCCATGATGCATTGAGGATTGGTGGGACCACTGGGGGACAGAAATCATTGAATCATCTAGGTTGGGAAAGCCCCTTAAGATCATCAAACCAACTGTTAACCCAACACTGCCAAGTTCCTGCTCTGGCAGGGAGGTTGGACCTAATGATCTCCAGAGATCTCCTCCAAACCCTACCATTCTGTGATTTGAAGTCCTACACTAAACCATGTCCCTAAGTGCTACATCATCTTTTAAACACCTCCAGCAATAGTGACTCAATCACTTGCCTGGGCAGCCTGTTCCAATGCTTGATAACCCCATCAGTGAAGAAATTCTTCCTAATGGCCAATTTAAACCTTCCCTGGCACAACACATGGCTGTTTCCTCTCATCCTATCACTTGTTACTTAAGAGACTGACCACCACCTCAACACAACCTCCTTTCTGGGAGTTGTACAGAGTGAGAAGGTCTCCCCTGAGCTGCCTTTTCTCCAGGCTAAACCACCTCGGTTCCCTCAGCTGCTTCTCATAAGAGATGTCCTCTAGACCCTTGCAGCTTCACTGCTCTTCTTTGGACGTGCTCCAAATGTTGTCTTGTAGGTAATTGTTCAAACAGTGGGTGAAGTCATAGCAGCTTATCGCCCTAATTGTGCTATTTGCTTACAAAGCTGATCCCAAATGGAACTGTGTTTTGTACAGGAAGCACATACAGTGTCAGCCTCCCGTGTCATATAACCTTCTACCTTTCGGGTTCAGTGGTAGCAGAAATGGAAAAGAAAAACTTTGGCTTCTCAGAAGCTATTTCATTATTCTCTCTGACAGAATCTTAGTAACACCAAAGCTTTTTGAGATGGAAAAGTAAATTGAAATATTTTTAGCAGTGCAAGGTTTAAAATAAGAACAGTGTCTAACAGTTGTTGTACTTTACTGGTGTTCTAATAGGATATGATATGACAGGAATGCTAAGTGCTTTCAGACCTCTAATTCCCTCTTCAAAAATACCTGGTTTACTCACTCGACAGCTAAAATGTGAAAATAGCTAGTAGAACATACAGCTGTATCTTTAGAAAATGTCTTACTTCCCTACTAGCCAGTACCTGCAAGAAGAATAATGTGCCCTGTATACTTCAGTTCTTTTACTGTCATTATTATTATTATTATGTCCTTATTATTATTATTGTCCTTTTATTAACAGCGTAAGGAATGGAAATACCATGGTGTGCAGTGAATTTTCTAGATTAAAATACACAGCTGACACAGACAAGAGGGATTTACTGCTGGAGGTGGAAGAACTACTACGGACAGAGACTCGGAAGAGTTTATGAGTAGTTTTATGCTTGTTCAACTTTCTGTCCAGTCTTTCCTCAGATGAAGTCCGGTGGAATACAGCTTTAAGATCAGAGGCAGGAGCGTAAGGTGCTTATGTTTGCTGGCTGAAGTTGTGGATATTTTTAATGTGATAGACTGACGTGCTCCAGCCACAGTAAAGCACAGCAGCTCTGTTTTCCATGTGCTAATGTTGCTGAACTGACGAAAGCCATCCAGGCCTGTCGGGGAAATCACAGCTTTTCGTGTTCGTACTTTCCTAACAGCAGCATGTCATTCTTTTAATCCCTGGAGGGGGATAAATATTTTATGGCAGATTAGCTAACATGACATATCTAATAATTTACTAGAAAACTAGGTCTATATTTAGGCAATATTTATTCTAAGCATGGTATGGATTTATGATAATGAAAGTGCCTGATGGGGTTGGCTCACTGCAAGGAAAGTTAGTGTAAGGCTAGCAGGATGGATGAAGGTGGAAGAGATGATGTTTAACAAGTAGAACTGGTTGCTTGACCTGAAAACAAACATATCTCCATCCCATAGAAGTGAAATATTTTTCTTCTAAGGCCAGCAAACATAGAATGATAGATGTTTTCCTGGTAGAGGCAGTTATTTATGCTGATAAAAGGAATGCAAGTATAATAGTAATAATAAGGAAAAAACCCTTCACGTGGAAAAATATAGGTGACTTGCAAATAGCAGATGTGCGAGTGACCATTTTATGCGTTATTTTGCAAAGTACTTTTCTGCATTAGATCCTTAATGTATGCCTTGCACGATGTCTTTATAGGCTTGATTTTCCTGTGTCATGTGCAAATACACACAATTTTAACTAAAATTAATGAGTAAACTGGATAAAGCTGAATGTGAGTTGGTGTTTGGAAAATGAGTTAGAATGGTGAAGCAAGAGAATTAATAGTTTTCTCTGTTGTGTTTGGAGAGGGCAAGAACCCGTTTTCTGCTACGTAGCTCACGTTTGAGGAGAATGGAGGAAACAAGTAGTTTTTTACGTGGAGCTGTGCTTGTGTGCGTGTGTGTTTGTTTGTATGTCAGTATGTCTCTGTGCAGGTACAGGCAGAAACCCCCTGTTCTCATTCAGTCCAGTTTAATAAACCACTGCCACTGCTGTCAGTTGGAGCAGTGGTAGTAAATGAGCTCCTCTCTAAATTAGGTTCATAATTCCAGAGAGCTTGGTGTTACTTTTGTCCACTAATACTTGCAAACATGCAGTATGTTAAATTTATATATACAATTTTTATGTACTGATGAGTGAAGGTGGTATCCTAAACTGGAGGTGGAATTAATAAATAGATAAAAAAATAATAATTCCACTTCATTTTTAATCCTGACTCACTTGTTTGAGGAAGCAGGCATTCCAAGTCACCCAGCTCAGTGCTACCCTGTCTCTAAGGTGCCTCCTAATCATTCATCTCATAAATTTAGGTCTAATTTGTTACTGTCTGTGTACCTAATTGCTGGCAATATGCAGTTCTGGATGCAGAACCATGAAAGGCAACAAGGCCACCTTGTGCACGCGTTTCAGAGAATACATCATACAGACATGGAGAGAAAAGCAGCAGCTGTACAGCAGATGTCATGTATGGGGGAGCCGGGGTGTGATAGAAGGTAGCTGTTTGGCGTTATGTTGAGTCATAAAACTCCTTCACTATTCCTTGCTTATTTATTAAAAATAATTGTGTTTGAGGATTGTGCTTCCTCCTTTCATTGCTGATGTAAGTTTAGGACCTAATTGTGAAAAAAGACTATGGCCTAAGTCTTCAACTGGTAAATCAGATCTGTTCACATCCAATAAGGAGCCAATATATTTTATGGAAATAAAAAATGCATTAACCCAAAAATTAGGAAAAAATATTGGGAACTAGCAAATCACTATTAATATTGAAATAGCATTATAAAATTATCAGTTATTTTATAACATTTAGGTAACGATCTAATGGTCGCATAGAGCTTCTAAAAGGCTATTTTTTGTGAGACTCTGGAAGAGGGCATATCTAAGAGCAGATGTTCCTGGGCAGCACACTGCTTAGAAACAGAAGTTTCCAAAGTGTGAAAAGTTACTGAACAAAAAAACCTGGTAGGATGACAAAGAGGGCTGCTGTCTACCATCACTGGTACGCTCCTCTCTGGGAGGAGTGGGGCTGGAAACTGCTTCTGTGAGGTGAGGGGTAAATAAAGCATTAGGTTCTAGTTCCCAACTCTGTGAATAAACCAAACTTCCTTCTAGCAGAAGGATGGAGTGGGGAGATATATATACCACTGAAAAAGGAACACAGCGGTGAACAGATTTAGTCCCAAAAAGAATTTCTTTATACATACTATGGAGAAGAAGAAAAATGAGACAGCACACTTTGTCAAGCAGTATTAAAATATGTATTCATCTAGCTGAGAGTTTTAGGGATGCTTTTTTTAATAGTTATTTCAGTATGCTATCATTTTACCACTGGCTGGTTTGATTTGCCTAACAGGTTTATTTTTTTATCTGGTTCTCTTTTAAGAGGTTTTCACTGTATAGCTTTGATCTGGAATAACTGGGCAGAGGAGAGTTTTTAGCAGTTCTTTTCTTACACTGTAACTGGCATTTCTTTATGGCTATTACATTCATAGATATATTAAGACACCATTTTTATTAGGTCTAGTCACATAGCAGAACTGGAAGGGCAAGATACTCAAACTCTATAAATTATGTAGATAGAAGGACCAACTTTTCTTTCAGCTTCCTGAGAATGACAAGTTTGGACAGGAATGGTAAATGAGCCAGTGCAGTTTACAGGAAAATGTACTTAGCTATGTGCTATGAGTGCTTAAATATATATATCCATACTGCAGGTCTGTGCTCGATTCCCGTTGTCCTCAGTGTTTTGCTGAGCTGGGCCCAGCCTCACTGACGTGCTTCGGCTCCACGTTTCTGGGTAGGTTATTAACTTAGTCTTGATATCAAAAGGAGTAGGAGGCGAAATACTGCGTTGAATCTGAACCATAATGTGTTTGATTATGAAAGCATTGCAGGGACCCTTTCTTAGTAAAGCTAAAGCTGAAAGAAACACAAGATATTGCCAGTAAAATAAAAGTAGGTCTTAAAGAACCAAGTGCTATTTCTTGTTTATAAAATGAAGACTGAGAATGTTCCAAAGGTTAAAAACCTTTCTTCCTGAGGGCAGAAAGTATTTCCATTTCCTCTTTCCTAAAATGTTAGTTCAGATACAGGGAAAAATTGCTGTGAGAACAGAAACAAACACCGGCCTCCTCTAAAAGAAAATACCTTCGCAACCCTGTAAATGGATTTCTGAGGAGATGCCGTTTGTCAGAGCATATGCTCTCCAACAATTCCCACTCTGATGCTTAGCTAGGCCATTTAACTTATTTTAAAGACTCATGATTAAAATAATAACTAGAAAGGCTTGAAAAGTAGAATTGCTCCTGAGGGAAATGCTATTTCAACATTTTTTTCAGCCCTAACTAACAAAAAAAGTCCAACTATCCCAACTTTTTGTGGAATGAAAGGCTTGGAAAACTCTCAAATTGAACAGTTAAGAATAAAACCCTCTAAATGGCAAAGTTTTAATCTCTACGGTGGTGAATGGAACCTTCGTTTTGGGCGTTAAGACCAATTGCTTCAAGAGTTTAGCTTGCCAGGCAGGTTGTGCAGCCAGCACCCCCCAGGCCAAGCACCCCGACGGCCCCAGCCTGTTTCTCAACAAAACAAACTCTAGAACCAACAGAAATTCTGCTCCGTGATGATTTATTAAAAAAGGGATTACAGATTACAAAGTGTCTTTGCAAATAGGGCTTCCCCCCTTGTTATTCTGAACAAAGCCCTGTGATTGCTGAGGTGATTCCCAACAACCCCGGGGCGAACTGCTGAAGCTCTCACCCACGATCAGGGGTTGTATCGCTGACGTTGTAGGAACGTTTCATAGCCGGGCCCCGTGTGGCTCTCAGGGTTGGTTACCTACCCGCCCTTCTCCGCTCCCACTCTGCTGGAGCTGAGCCACACCAGGGGGATTTACGCTGCAGCGGCCTGGGGGCTCCGCCGAGGTGCTGCCAGCTGCCCGAGCCGGCCTTCGCTGCTCCCGGGAGGCGGCACAGGCCCGGGAAGCGGCCGCTGTGCGCAGAGCGGTGGCCGCTGCCCCCCCCCTTCGCTGAGATACCAGGGTCGGGTAGGGCGGGGCAGCGGGAGGCACGCGCCGCCTACTGCTCTGCGCTGCCGGCCCCGGCCGAGCCGACAGGGGGCGCGGTGCCGCCCGCAGACCCTTCGAGAAGGTTCCAGCGATGGCCATTTCTGCCGCAGGTGGCGCGAGGCTGCCGCGAGGTGCCGGGTGCGGTGGGCGGAGGTGAGCGCGGATTGTCCCCGTTCCCTGAGGCGCGGGGCGAAGGGCGTTCGGACCTCACTTCGGTAACCCGGGAGGCGAGCGAGACGCAGCCCCAGGCGGTATGTGACATGGGGTCGTATCCAGGGTGCGGGGGAACGGGCTGTCCCGCAGTTCCTGCAGCAGCGCATTAAAGCAGGATGCAGGCGGCTGAGGGAGGGTCGCGAGGGTCGGTTCGTCTGCGCACCGTGCGCGCTTCGGCCGCGGGCGCAAAGCATTCCTCGTTAATAAGCATTCCCTAAAAACCCCTCCTGTCTTACGCTGCCTTCTACATGCCCTCCATTATCGGAGGCCGGGGGCAGGCTGCAGCTCAGGATGCGTTTGTGGAAGTAGCATTCCCAAGAAGTCACTCGGCGTGAGGGGAGAGGTGGTGCTAGAGCTACTGCTGGGGTGGCCGGCAGCGCTCCCTGGCAGCCCGCAGGACCCGCCGCGGCACGGCCCGCGCTGCCTGCTGCCCGCAGGCTCGGTCACAAGAGCTGTGCTGTCTGCCCTCTCGGCCCCACCGTGTATTTTTATTTGAAGAGGGCACTTTTTTTTTGCTAATCATGACCCTGGTTTAGGTTTTTTATATTGCGAAGACTACTAATTAGCTTGCACTCCTGTTTTGCAGCAGTGTGGCTATAACGAGACCTAGACAGGCAGGAGAGTTGGGCAGGGAGAAATTTAATGAAGTATAACAAGGCACATGTAAAGACTGTTGCATCTGGGAAAGAACAGCCCCAGTTACCAGTACAGACTGGGGACTGAGCTGTTGGAGCATCGCACAGGGGAAAGGGATGTGGGCATCCTGGTGGACAGCAGGATGACCGTGAGCCAGCAATGTGCCCAGGAATGCCAGTGGCATCCTGGGGTGCATTAGAAGGGCTGTGGTTAGTAGGTCCAGAGAG
>JANIJG010053305.1:0-24920 GCA_024611175.1 Megaceryle torquata | reverse complement strand
CATTTTTATAGTAATATATTTGTAAAATTTATATAGAATATAGAATGAATGATGTTTTATGGCTTAATATTGCTCAGTTAGGATGACTTGCGTAGCTGCCTCATGGTTTTGCCACTGTTTATTTTATCCATTACAAACTCATGTTACATATTTTATATAAATATTAATATTTATCTATGACTAAAATGAATAAATATTCAAACACAGTATATATATGTGTACATTAAAATGTGCACATAGGTATATAGAAAGGTAGAGCTTTCAGGTTAGAGGTTAATAAATGTTAGAAGTTGCCATACTGCTTTGACTACTCCATTTACTGAGGTCAGATTTTGCTTTTATATATTTCACTGTGACTCATTTGGATATGATTCTTTATGTTATGTTAGAAAAATTGAACCACTGACTATTAAGAATAAGCATTTAACATTATAATGTGAAGCATGCATACTCTGCAAGTGGGTCAGTTGTGGTAGGATTTTCTGCCTCTATTTTTTACTATTTCCTCATGTTGCATTCTCATATTCTTTCCCTTACTATGGATTATTCTGTTCTTTTTTCTTTCTATTTGTTGTTTTGTTCATTCAGCATTTCATTAAAAAAAAAAATCCATATTTTTTTTTACCATAATGTGGTACAATGTAATGTAAAACTCATGTAGGTATAGGAAAAGGAATGAAAGTGAGAATAGATAGTAAGAGAAATAATCAATCATAAAGGAAAGACGGAAGTGGACTCCAGCCAGTAGAAGAAGCTACAGAAGTAAAAAAGAGACTGTTGGCTGCGGGGAGCAGATATGAAATTGTCAATATCTCCTTCTGTGCTTTTCAGAGGGTAACAACAGTGCGGGAGAGACGATTCCCCCACCCTGGGAAAAGTTGCAGTGTAGGTGATACTTATTCTTCTCTCCACCTTTGACCTTCAGAGTTAAAACTACAGAGGTGTTGAAGCCAATATACCTACTCTGAGAAACTGAAGGGCACATTCAGAAAGCTGTTCGTTTTTTTTTTTCAGCTGACTCTTCCCTGTGCTGAATGGCTGTTTTCTCAAGCCACCTTCTTAATTTTACTGCATAGCTGCCCCTGTGCTCATTTTGCATACGCTGCTCATTCACCTTTTCTTTTGGACTACCTAGCTATTCACTTTTCTTCTTTTTATCATCTCTCTTTTTAAGGACACTTTTCCCATGCCCTAAAACAATATTTAAGGAATAAATGATATCTGAAACTGGGGTTATGTTAACTTCATGTGGCATGAATACCTCATCGCTTCTTCATATGTGTGTCTAATTTACTTAAAACTTATGTAGTTTACTTAAAGCAAAGGTTTGTTTTCCAGTCTAGATCAAGGGGACTATTACTGGTCCTTACTATTGTAAGCTTGAATCTCCACAAGAAATTAAAAAGGCAGTTAAAGAAAAGTTCTAAGGGGAAAAAAGTATGCATTTTATAAGACACTAGAAAACATTTTAAAAGCCAGAGATTCAGTGAGAAGGATACTAATGTTTGCATAAGGACGTGAATCAAACAATGCATAATGTTGCAAAACTTAAAGATGTTCTGGATGACTCACTGAACATAGGTGAAAATCAGAAGCAGAACTGCAATACCATTGGATATTGTGGGAATTACATTTGAGATAAATATAAGCACAAGAGAAAGTTGGTAGAAGATTATTCTGTCATCTAATTTTGCTGGCTAGTGAGAATCTATATGGCTATTGAGGTCTGGGTGGCTAGTATCTTGGAAACCCTGCTGAAGGACACAAAGAGTTCACAATTATCAGAAGTGAAATGGGACACAATAGTTCTATTAGGACCCCCATTTCTAATAGTCCTTTGCCACTCTCTGAAGTGGTCAGCACAGCATCTGTCTCTTTCTTCACTAAATGGCAGAGTATCCTCTGCAAATAATGCAGTCAACTACATTACTGATAATGGTTATAAAATCCTTGGTGACTGAGAAAGGACCTTTGCTACCTCAGATGTCAGTTCTAGGAGACAATAATGTAGAGATGTAACAGATCCTGTTGTATAAGGTGTTACAGTCCCTGGTAAACCAAAATGGAACTAAGGCTTAAAAAACTGTTAATACCATGACAATAAAACTTGGTTTCATATGCAAAGAACTCTGTTAGAAATTTTAGAAATTTGGATGTCTGGCTTAATTATTAAATAGGACATTTCTGAATAGTGATCTTGTTGGAAGAAAGAACATTCATGATGGATGTAAGCATCAGTGAAATATGTAGTCCTGAATGAGTTCTCCATTGACAAAGACATATTGATTTCAAAAAATGCTGTTAAAAGTGATTCCTCGTTATTTTGTGTTTCAGGCCAACAATGTAGATAATTAATGAAATATTAGTCAAATGTATTTCTGGTTTCCTCTGAAATAGCTTTAAAACTTGCATTTAAATATTAGATGTGGGATCAGACCTATAAACTTCACAGCATAAAGTGAAAATGGAATTACTTCTGTTACCTTACAGCTTATTTTTTCCACAGGAAATTGATTGTGTCTGGTCACTCTACAGAATTTATGGTGTACTTTACATGAATTATGACTTACTTGGCTTTTTTAATATGTCTTTATATTCAGAGTTTCTTAGTGAATATTTGGTACTAAAGCTCCATTTTACAGACTGAGCAAACAGTATGGATTTGTAGATTCAGGTCTGGAAGCCACCAGGTGCTGGCAAGCTGCAAATAAAATTGCAAACAGCTTAGAGATCCAGAAGCAGGGATGTCTCTGGTTGCTGTACTAGAAAGATTCTTAATCAAAAGCTACTACAGATCAGAGAGGAAATCTGCTTTCAGGACAAAAAAAAAAAAAAAAAAAAAAAGTAAAGATTAATATAAGTTATATAAGTCTCAACAGAGTCTATGCTGATTTATCTCTCACTGACTAGATCATCTTACGAGTCATGCCAATGTACACACATCCTGGTTTCCCTTGGTCTCACTCCTTGATATCCTTTCTATGCACCTTCAGATCTTGGCAGTTCAGCTTGCTATGTTGCAGTATTTTCTCTCAGGTTTACTGGAATATATAGTGGCAGGTGTTGTTTCAATTCTTTTGTTTTAACATCTCATTGCTCCCCTCATTATCTCTCCCCCACTCCTTTGTATTTTCACTTCTCACTTTTAGTCAGCTGAGATCTCCTGATGTCTTCAGTGCAGTGACACTGTCTTTCCATTCTTCAATTCCTTCTATGTAACTCTCTTTATCTATGCTCTGTGTCTTTGATTTGCCCCCCACCCCATACTCCTTTCTTCCATCTGCCACTCATTTTATTCTTACTGTGCTATTTCTCCATCCATTCCTGATTGAACTTCACCAATTTTCTTTTCTCCCTTCTTTTCCAGGCTCTCACTGTTTTATTGCTTTGGCAGCATGAGGTATCTAATCAGCTTTCCATCCCCTCTTTTTAACTTCATTGGCCAGCTTTACCTTTCACCCTATTCTTTGGACTCGTTATGCTTTTTCCCTGCTTTTATCACGTCCCACCTCCACTCCAATTATAAACACTGAATAGGAAAGCAGTTGGCAGTCATCTCTGTGACTGCTAATGTCCTTTGAATGAGTCAGAGCCGATGGAGTGAATGAAACACAGCCCAGATTAATCTGGTCAAGCTGTCTCTTTTTATAAGCACATGGGTCACAATTATGTTTTCCTGGTGTCACCATTTCTAATGGCCTAGTGGGTGAGTGAAGCCCCTTACACCGTTCCTTAGTACAGATTCTGCCATCGGTGCATTTCAGGGTTTGGGGTGTTTTTTTGGAGTGGGCTGTGTGCAGGGAGGGGATTGTATCTTCTCTTTGGGTTTTTTTGTTTGTTATGGTTTGGTTTTGGTTGGGTTTTTGTTGTTGTTTGGGGGGGTGTTGTTGTTGGGTTGGTTTGTTTGTTTGTTTGGGTTGGTTTGGTTGGGTTTTGTTATTGTTGTTTTTTCCCTTCCCAAATTCCATTATTCTCTTTCTAATGCCTTTTTTTTAACTTTTCCCACCTTTAAGGCAAAAACTTTTGAAGATGAGTTTTGTCCTCAAAGCTGCAGGAGAAGGTAGTCAGGCTTGGCATTTCACTGATCCCTCTCAACTGCAAGAAACCATAACGAGTGGTTTCCCTTGGATTTGTGATTCCTGGCCAATTGACTGTTATCTAAGAACACACAAGCACTGATTTAAAAGTTTCTTGCAACTGAGACATTTTAAGATGTGTCTTTGTGGATTCTCTGACATCTGATACATTATAAGCTCTTATATCCACCTTTCCCTCACTTACAAGGTCCCTTTCATCTGTCTGCTTACTTTTGCAGGGTAATTTTTTTTGTGGTAATTTTAGTACATACTCCTGTGCAAAATCAGCTGATGTGTTGAAAAACTGGGTGGATGAGTGGTACAAGAAAGTGAGGGAAAAGACTGCCAGATGCACACAGTAAGATCATTTTAAAAAAGACAGCCTCCTGAGACATAATGTCAAATGTGTCCTAAATGCCTTAGCTCAGTTATTTTCCATGCTATCATTCTGCTGATTCAGGAAAAGGCAATTGCATTACCTTCCTGATAACTTATGTTAGTAGTAATGACATATATGGTATTAGATTCTCAACATTCTGTGTTATGACAGTTATGATTGACTTACTGATTAATTAATTTATTCAGTCCATAGGACAGAAGTTTAAATATTGACTTTTTAAGATTTTCACATATAGGCTTGACAGGCTGAAAAATGTCTTACTGTCTAATCTACAGTTTTTTGAAATCACCAGCTTTTCCAGACATATTAGATTCAACAGTTATTAGGAAATAAAAGTCAATTAGCACTTCCAGTGTATACCATGAAAAGATATTTCCCCAAGGTGTAAATGTGTTACTTGGTAAAATTGTTAGCCAGTTAGGTACTGTCATTACAGTGTGAAAACTTTGGATACATCTAAATAATAATGAGAAAATCAGTTTACATTTCACATACTGCAATAAGTCAATAAACAAAACTTACTAGCGTCCTTCGGAAAGCTGTGAGGTACACTGGGCTGTTGTTCCCATTAACAGATGGATAACTTAAAACACCATTGAAACTTTTACAAGTGCATTTTGTGTGGATGAAAGGAGTGACTTTCAGTGAATATATGTGTATTTTCCCAACAAACTCATCCTTCTGTTGTGGTCTCATGTGTTAGAGGAGACACACATGCTTTCAGCCCAGTTCTTGCTTTCAAGTAGTTTCATCATTCCTTGTGTCGTCTTCCTTCTCTTGCCCCCATTCCCTCCTTTGGTCCTTTGGCATTATTTTTATACCAAATTACCTTTTCAGGATAAATCCTTTGATAAGACACAACAACCCACCAGCTTTCTCTCTTTGCTTTTAACTCCTTGCTTTAATGTTTGGAAAGCTGTTTGCTTTTCTGAAAAGAAACTATTATACAGGGTGAATTTGTCTCTCTCTTACCACCCCCACCCCCCCCAGCCCTGCACCCACCCACCCTGTCTGGGAGAGAATTCTCTCCTTAATCCACAGAAAAACAGACAGCCATGGATTTTCATATCTTGGCAGCTCTTACTTCCACAGCAATCCCTATTTATTCCAGCTTCATTAGAAAGACCTGTAGAAGGTATAATATTGAGTTAAAAATGGCAAAATAAACTTGCTTTAATTGGGCCAGGATCATAAAAGCCAGAATTTAACTTCCACTGTGATGAGTCACCATCATGGACTAATGCAAGCAGCAACTGTTATCTTGTCACACATCAAAAGATATACAGTGGCAGGAAAGATTATATGTTAAAAGGTCATGTATTCAGGATCAGAATAACAAAAAATATTTGCTGTGATTAAAATAAGGAGATGAAAAATATTAGGGAAAGTGTTATCTATAGCATTCTTATATGTTTGGGTTTTTTTTCCTTTTAAATTAATTTGTATGAATATGTTAAAAGAAATTATGATGTTTGTGTATCTCCATGGTTGTTTACATAAGAATCATAATGCTATAGAATACATATTTTTAAATACAAGTGCCTAGACAATTAAGTCTAGCAAATTAAAAAAATATGTTAGGTGTTCTTCAGAATTATATACATTTTCTATTATTCAGTCTGACATACAGAGCTGACAGGTGTATTTTACTGACAAGAGACGATAAGGAAGACTAAGTGGCAATGTTATTCTAATAATGTATGATATCTAACCTCACTATATGCTTAGCTATGAAAGGTGAACCTCACTTTTATATGGAGAGTCCTGTGGAAGACTGTTCCTATAGTGCCAAGTGGCTGATTCATAAAATTGAATGTTCACTATCATGAACAACTGAGTTAAAATAATTATCAGGTAAAATGTTAAGATGTTTAGAGAAGGATTCTCTACTACCTTCAACTTTGTCTAATAATTTCCATCTGTAGCGCTGTAGATCCAATTCACAGAGTTGTGAGGGATGAAGATGGGAAAAGACTGGAGCCTTGTATCAAGTCGTCCTAATCCCCTTCTCTCCCAGTGATGGTGTGTGTGTGAATGGCTTCAGAACTGCAAAATCATGTTATGGGGCATCCATACAGAAGAGACACACTAGGGAACACATTTTTCTTCCGTCTGAGCAACCTGATCTAGTGGGAGGTGTCCCTGCCATTGGCAGGGGTGTTGGAACTAGATGATCTTTAAGGTCACTTCCAACCCTGACAATTCTATGATTCTGTGATTTATCAGTGTCAATTTGCAGTACTGCTACTTAATTCAATTTCGGGTAGTCAAAACTTACCCTTTATGTTAGTATAATTAAATAGCATTCTGCCTCTGTAAATTGCACATACATTTAGATGAAGTTAAAAAGCAGCAAAACTGAACTGCTTCTAATGCATGGGGTGTTGCAACAAAATAGTTCAAGTGACTTGCAGTGGAGCCAGGGATACATGCTTTGAGCCTTGTCTCGAGCTTTTGCTTTAACACCACTCTGTAACTGAGAACCTTGTCCTCTGAGCTAGGAAATCAAAGGCTTCTGGACACAACATCAGCCATATCACTTTACTGTCTGCTATCAACCACAGAAAGGGACCTAACATTTTTTACCAGTGATAGACCACTGGTCAAATGGACTTTTTGTTTATTTTAAATACTTTGTACACGAAAATGAGAATTATTTTTAAAAATACAAGAAAAATCTTAACATGAATCATTTTTGATTGTATAAAGATCATGGTGTAGTATAACTAGTCTTCCCTCACCAGCTGAATAATCCCTATTAAAATATTTCCCCCACCTTTTAACTACATTTGTCATTGGAGATTTCTACCACATTCCATTAAATTCTGGTAGTCTGTACAGTAAATAGCCATGAAAACACCATGCGTCTTAGCACAAATCCTCAATCCCCTGCTAACAGCTTCTATTACAACCATCTAATTACCATGTTCTGCAGTAACCTTGTGGGACTTCCATAGGTAATTAGAACTCTAGAGTGTTTCTGCAATAATCCGGTAAGGACCTCTTAACTAGAAAGGATTATGTGGTACTAATATTTTTGCACCCACGTGTTCTTCACAGTTAATTGTTTCAATTAATATTTGGCAGCAATGAAGAAATTCATAAAGGTTCATAAACTGAGACAATTCTCATGAAAGTTTTGAGGCAAATAAATTGTAGTTGTGGTCACTTAAAGATATGGGGCACTTCAGGAAAAGAAAAATGTTATTGCAAAAGCAGATTTTTATATTGCTTCTAGGAGAGATGCCTTATCTTGCTCCTTCCTTCCTTTTAAGAATGTAATATTTGGATAAATTGTCCTTTTTTTCTTTGAAGTTTTAGCAAGTAGTTGTGGATGAAGAGTACTGTATGAGTAAAAAGTGTAGTGAGTATGCTCTGATACTGTTCTACAGAGTCTTTGATGACAGAAAAGAGTAGGAAGAGCTATCGAGATGTTTCCTTGATTCTGGCTGACTTCATTTCACTTCAACCTCACCTTACCTCTTTTTTTTTTTTTTTTTTTTTTTTTTTTTCCTCTGAGAGTTAAGAATTCCACACACTATGCAGCTATAGAGGCCCTGCATGCATTGTACACATTTCACATACTGGCAATTATATAAGTCCTTTAACACTTGGATTGATATACTACTTACTGGTTTTAGTAATGATCCTGATCCTTCATGCCTTTACACTCAGTGCCAGGCCAGTGGTATTTGTGTAGAGTTATAACAGCATAAAATGTGTGCAAGAAAGAGAATTACTCCATTGTTTCTGAAGCACACAAGGCTGTACAAAGCAGCCTTAATCCTAAGAGCATGTGTCCCTCCTCCTTGCCTCTTGCTCCCCTCACCCTTTGGGCAGCCTTCCTCTACTCTCGCTTTGATGCTTTCTACTCTATCCCCCATCGCTCTGGAGTGGCTACAGACACCCACATACTCTGATACCAGGACAGAAGCAACAGCTCTAGGAAGATTAACAGAGAGAGTGGGCACACAAGGGGCATGGGGGGGGTAGGCATGTTACTTCACATTCAGCTATGTGCCTAGCACTGGTTTCCATTTCACATTGACCTTTCTACACTGTCAAGTATACAGTCTATTGTGAACTGAAAGACCTAGTGCTTTTCAAATCTCCATGTCTCATCATAGGTATCAATCTATTTCATTACTTAGCTATCAGTAGCGTAATTACTACACTGTTACTTTGCTATCAGTAAGAGAATGACTACATTTTATGGTTATCGAGACATACCCTTTGAGTCTTAAAATATCTCCTATTTTTGTTCATTGTTGATTTCTGCGTTCTGTATTGTGTAATTGTAATTATTGGTTAATAGTAATATCCTGTAAAATAAGGAGAGGTCTGGAAGGAGTCATTGGACAAGTTGATTGGAAGGCCACTTCCTTTTCTTATATTAAAAGGGCAGAAGAATAAATGCCATACCAATTTATCATTATATGCAACCTTTGATTAAGCAATTTTTTACTATATCAATGTGAATGGCTTTTGGCTTCAGAGCAGATCAGTGAAATGAAGAACTTTAGCACAAAATAAGGAGTCATTTGTTTAGATGATTATTAAATTAAAAAGTCCAGTCTGGAAGTCACCTTAATTAAAAATAAAATCGAGTCCACTGAGCCTCTGTACATTTTCAAATCAGAGCATGATACTTCCCTAAAATATCATAAATTGCCCCTATTCTGCCAGCTAGTTCTGCTGGTTTGCAGCCAAGAATATAAAATAGACTTGATTAAAATAAAATGAGTTGTTTCTTAGGACATCCTAGTCAATACAGTCTTTCCTTAATGGTCTTCTATCTATTATCAAGTTACAAATTTAATTTATGTTGCAAAGCTTCCAAAGAGAATACGTGGTAACAGTCTTAAAACTGTAAGAATTATAGAATCATGTTTATGCAATTTCTCATTCTTTCTACTGCTTTGAGAAGGTCATATATTTTCCCTCTGATGTATCTAAGAGGGTAAAAAGCAAGTGCATGTTGAGTAGGTGGGTGCACAAGAGAAACATAGTTTTAACATGAGAATAGACAGTCACCATGCAAAGTTCTCAGTGCAGTCTCGGAAAAGTAGTACAAAATATTCTCAGAGACAAAAATATATCATCAAAAGAATCCCTCTATATGGACAAACATTTGGCTGATGTCCATACAGGTCATTATTTTTAATGAATGGGCTGTGGCTTCTGTTGCTGAACAAAAGAAAATTTACTGTTAGCCACACAGTGTGGATAAAATTCAGATTTAGTGTTGCCAGCAGCAAAGGCAGCAGAATTTACCTGTTTCAACAGGGAAGGATTTTGACACAGATGTACATTTTTACAGCCTAAAGAAAGGACACAGTCAGTGTTGTATTGATGAATAATTTCTGCAACGGGTGGGTTTTTTTCCCCCTTTTTTTTTTCTTCTTTCCTTTGTAAATCTGTTATTTATAGCTATTGGAGATAAGTTGTTCCCAGAAAATATGTAATACTTTTTTTTTTTTTTTCCCCAAAGTGATCTTTGAAAGACAAAAAAGTCTGATTCTAGGTGTGCAAGGTTTCTAAGAATTATCTAAACCTCCAGGAAACCTTAGCTGAAGATATATGCTATTTTTCTCTACATGTAGGCTTATTCTACTATGACATGGAATTAAAATCTCTGCAACAAATAAAAAAGCAGTGCTTTTTGGCATGGCAAAAATGAGTGTATGCACTATGCCCCCAAAGGGTTTTACCTGTTTGTGCAGGTTCTCACTTCCTCTCCAGCATTTAATTTTAAGGTCTTCATTGTTCTTCTTCCTTATTTTCTCAGAGGTCTTTTAACAGTAAGGAGAGGTGATGGACATGTGATTTCTTAAAACTAGTGGTGGGAGGGTGCTGTTGAATAGACACACACTATTGATCCCTTTCTCAGATCCATACTATTTATGATGGGCCTGGGCAGACCAAACATAGAACTCATGCCAAGTTGGTTGCAAGCCTAAACAGTAGTCTTCATAGGACCAGAAAATAAGTAGACAAATGCCCATTTCTTCCCAAGGAAGGCAGACTTCCCTGGATGTACTGACACTCTGCTATGAAGAAAGTCTGTAGAGTCTCTGCTTTGGAGGCAATCCAGTGTTTTTGTAAAGGCTACTCTCTAGATCCAGCTTTGTGCAGTTTGCTGAGCTCAATGAACTCTTTTCTTTTCTCCTTTCCTCCTCATACTTCTCTTTTACTTTTAACAATGTGTAGTAGAAAAATTGGCAGTTACTCAATGAAATCACTGCTAAGCTTACACCAAAAGGAAGACTTTTACTTTTTTTATGAATTTGCACTTCCAAGAAGATGTCACAGTTTTTAAATGAGATGGTGAGACTCTTGAGTTAATGCTTTTTGAATACCTTGAATAAAAGGTTGTCCATGAGTCTGTAAAACAGAAGCAGTGAGTCACAATACCTCCTGGAGTTCCCTTTGGCCAGCTGTCTTTGCACTGCCCTTAACTTGGGTCTTTGTCTGTTGGGCACAATCTTGTGCAAAGTATTCCTCAATACAGCTTAGAAGTATCAATGGAATGGAGTCTCCAACTGATTTATTCTTCCTCCTTTTTTGTTTGTCTATATAAAAACATAATATTCTCACAGTATTTTTTTACTCCATCGTTACTTTCCTTCAGGGCTTATTCATTTAAGCTTCGGGAGGAAAATGTCACGTTTCCCCCCCCCCCCCCTTTTTTTTTTTCTGTTACTGTACATCACTGCTGCTTCTAGCATGCCATTTCTCTCACAATTGTATGTGGCCACCAGATGAAACCTGCTTCTTGGCTATAATATGCAAAAAGCTATACAAAGCATAAACAATGCAGCAAAGCAAAGTGACTCACATATTACATTTGTTCTCCTGAATATTAAATGGACATTATGAAGACCCCGATGAGGAGAAAGGAAAAAAAAAAATGTAGGTATGTTTTTGCTAGTTTTGTATGTATGCTAAAATGGAGATCTTCAGCAATATGCACCAAGGTCTTCCTTTTTATTTAGCATTCCACCTGCCCCAGTCTGTAAAATATGAATGGTTGCATTTTCTTTGCTAGAGCGAATAAGGAATATGATATCCAGTGACTATGATTTTCATTAAAACTATGAAAACCTTTTTATACAGACATACCAAAGTTATCATTTTGTTATTTGTATTACACTACCAATAGTGTAATGAAATCTGTCATTTTAAAACGTAATTGATGCTAATGAGGAGGTATTTCTAGGACACCACTGTAAATTACACCAGTTGTGCTTTTCTCAGCATATCATTAGCTATCAGAGATGAGTTCAGAGTGCCTCCTCAATCTATTTTTCCTCCTGATATTGTGGAATTAAAATTTGACAACCATCCATATACAGTGCTTTTGGCGAGTTCACTTCATGGTTAATAAAGGCTAGGAAAAGAAAAGACATCACAGTAATCATGTCACAGTCATATCAATGTACTCCCTGGGGTCATTGTACCTTTTCCCAAAGGAATAGGCAGGTGATGCTAAAAAATATTTATAAGAATAATTTTGCATAAATTGTTCTATGTTTTATTCAGATCCTCAATAGGTTGGTGCTCTATCAGATCTGTACAAGTAGAAAGTTATGTTATTTCCTTTTGTTAAAAAAAACAGAGTTGCCATAACAACTTAAAAGAAAAAAAAATTCATGTGGCTTATATAGAACATTATTTTTAGAAGTTTGATTTCTTAAAAACTGAAAAATATTTCTATTTAGATAGAATTGTTTTCTCTTCAGTCCCTCTGCTTTTCTTGAAAAGACAATTCAATGTTTTGTTTCCTTCAATATGCTAATGAAATGAAAGTGTTTAAAAGAATAAAAAAATCATTCCCAAAGCTACAGTCAAAATAAGAAATCATATTTTCAAGATAAAAATAATCTCTGTAGTATTTGAAAGGTCTGAGTGTTATGCTTTGTTAAACTAAATCAACAATAGTGAATAGCAGTCAGATGGTTGTTCTTAATTATTTCCAAGTGAGGTTACAGTGTCACCTTTTTTTGTGCTTCAGCAGACAGTCTGTAAATGTGACAGGTACTGGGGTATTGAAAACCCCTTAAAGTATTCAAGAAGTTCAGAGTACTGAAGTGTTGAAATATGGCTTGTAAGTGAATTTGGTGTAATGGTTTTGGTTTAGATTTAAAAAAAAAGAATTACACGCTTTTGGGAAGCAAGATTATCTGCTGTGTGTCCTGTGATTGCTCTTACTAAGACAACTTACCACTTTCTTATATCCTTAAAATGAGCCTAAAAAAGGAAAGGGTGAATTGGGTGTTTTGGTTTTGTGTAATTATTAGCTTGGTTATAAGTTTAATTTTAGTCTGATTCTGAATCAAAACACTTTGGTATGCTATATCAGTCTCCATCAGAGGAATCTGGTTGTCAGACCGTTGAATGTTTATGGTTCAGGATTTGTTTCCAACTTCATAATACTTGTGCCCCAGCAGTATAACAGGAAATACACCAGAGGCTTATCTTCAGTCTTCTGGTAACTGTCCATGTGGAGAGCTTGGTAGCTGGTTGTCAGAAGGTATATGTAACATCTCAAATATCCCTTTCAGTGTTTACTCATGAAAATTAATAGATTACTTGACTTTTTGTAATAGCTAACAGTGAACATGTAGATAACTTTGCAGAGTTCACTCTGGATTTTTTTGTTTGTTTTATTGTTGACTGGTTTGATTTTTTTTCTTGCTGTGTAGTCTTTATGTATAAACTATTTTACTTGCTCAAGGCATTAGTGACACTTTCACCTATTTGGGGCTTCTTCTAAGTGTTCTGGTGTCTTGGCTACTTCTGTTTTCATCTTGTTCTACTACTTGTCTTTTATATAGTCTTTTGCTTTTGCAAAGTAAGAAATGATATCAGTTTTCTCTGGTTTGATTCTTATTTGACTTCTAAATAGTACATGCCCTAATCTAACAAAATGAATGTTAAAAAACAATTTGTAATTTGTCATAGTTAATGTATTTTGTTGTTTTAATGTAGGAAAAAAAATAATCTCATCTTTATGGCATGTTACATCATTGATTTTTCAAAGCAAGCCTTACTGAAATCAGTTGGGAGTGCTACATATAAATCCATGCCACTATGGTTCTTTATATGGGTTTTAGGTTAAGGGGAAGAATGCTGGAACTCTCAGTACACCACTATTGAGTTCTTTAGGATATTTATTTTTTCTGAGTCTCTCCCCTTTTATGATGCCATCAAAATGCCAAACCAAGATGTTTATCTAGTCATGTAAACCAGCCATGAAAAGTAGATAAATTTAATAAAATGAAGAGCTTACAGCACCATTCAAGCGATTAAATGGATGCTTCACCAACTCTTTCCTCCTTAATATCCCCACTCCACATTATTCTTATCTGCAGGATTAGATTCCCTATTAGGTCTTCTGATAAGAGTTTTCCTGCTTTCTGAGAGACTCACAATCCTTAGGGCACAAGGCCAAAGTACTGTTCCTGTGGGTTCACGTATTATATCACATATTAAATCAAGAAAGGGATTCATGTTGCAGCAAAGACTGAGCACAGCTAAACCTTTAAGAAGCAAGACATGGAACTTCACTCTGAACTCTGTGTCATGTTTAGATATTGAACTGTGTGCACTGTGGTGTGCTAAAAATGCCACTTACTGTCTACAAATCAGACTCTTACCTTTTAAAACAAACCAGACCATATTTTCAGTAAAACTAGCACATAGAGTAGTTATCTGAGATTCCAAATGAAAATTAAATACATTGAATAAAATGTTTTCTTAATGTAGTTACAAATTGGGGTTTAGTTATGGGGTTTACTGTATTGATTTTTTGTTCACTGGTGAGCGGAGTTATCCAGTTGAGCTCTTGAATCTGTTGCAGGTATTTACATCACCCATTAAGTCCATTGCAGTCAGATGACTAAGGTCAGTCCTTAAACGCTATCCTGATAGTCTTGGAGTCTCAAGCTGTGACCAGGGGTCAGTTTATAGGTGAATGGTGGATATTTAACTGGAAAAAATGGATGTATGGATGGATATTTCCAGATTCATGCAGCCTATGATGCCTACCTCTTACAAATCTAATCCCTAAATAAACCAGAGTACTTTTAAGTATTTCCTGACCAAGGGGTACCAGAGGGTGGCCAATATCTACACATAAAAAATGGTTTATGCCTTCTTTTTATATGATTACACATTCAAAGATACACAGGTATCTGTGTGCATTTATATGCATATATGCACATTTCCATACTTGTTTTCAACCATATATGCTTTGTCTATATAACTGTATTTATCAAATATGTATAACTTACATATAACATGGAGACATTCAAGGTGGGGCTTGACGAAGCTCTGAGCAACCTGCTCTAGTTGAGGATGTCCCTGCTCTCAGCAGGGGGGTTGGACTAGATGACCTCTAGAGGTCCCTTCCAACCCAGGCATTTTGATGTTTCTATGTTTCTATAAATTACAAATAGTGCTGCTTTCTGCCATTTTGAATGCTACTACATGAAGCATATGTTCACTAGTGAGTAGAGTACGCCACTTGAGCTCTTGATACTGTTGTAGATATTGAAGTCACCCATTTGGTGATTTTCTATCACCTTCACCTGTATGTCTGGACCTATTAGTTACAAATAATGTTTTCCTTCAATTCTGTGTAAAATATAACACTCTACACCATTACACCATCCATAGATTTCAAACAGAAGCTTGTTCTTGTTTGAAAATAATAGTGTGATCCAATCAATTTTTCTAACAAACTCATGGCTTGGGAATAAAAGCACTTCTTTTTTTTTTTTTTTTTTCCCCCCTTGTTTTTTAATGGTGATATAAGTTGGTGTGAGGTTACTCCTACTGTCATTTTAAGGGAGATGTCCAGTGATTTTTATATTAACAATGAATCGGCTAATGTGTTGTTTTACATTTCAAAAGGGCAATACTCAATTTATCACAATGGTATATCATGCCAGTATGAGTCAGGAAAATAATGTTGATTTGTATCCTTTACATTATGATTTCAGTTACTTTTGGGGGAAGTAAAAGTCTATTGAATTGCTCCTTAAGTCAAACAAAACAAAAATAATTTTCTTCAGAAAAATATTTCTCCCCAGATGAAATTTATATTCCAAGTTGTAACCTGCAGCCACATTTTGGTTTTTTGAATGTCAGCTTATAAAGTCTTATCAACAGAGATTTTGTTAAGTGCAACCAAGTCTAAATTTTTCTATCAGAAATGTATAGTTTAAAAGTATTTCCCTACTTAACAGAATTTAAGATAGCTGGTTTTAGTTCAAAACCAAATGGAAGCAGGCCACCAGAACTTTGAGGGGGAGGGGGGGGAACAAAAACAAAACAAAACTTCATTAAAATGTTTAGAAAATGAAAGCAACAGCATTTCAAAAATTGGAAGTTCAATTTGGGTAGCTATTCAGGAAAAATACATAATGAAATCAGATTATCCTAGAAATTTCAAAATCATCCTTTATTGTCTCAGCTGAAATATGGTCATATTTATGAAATGCATCTCCACCTGTGTTTTAGGCCAGGAAAGGAAAAATTAATAAGTAATGTCTTTTGTATGTCAGTGTTCTGTTTTCACTGGATGACAATGTAAGTAATTTTCTACTTCAATTACTTCACAGTTTGTTACTGGAAATACCCCTGGTTGTCTAGACCTAAAATTATATATGTTTGCATGCTTGTTTCAAAATAAATACTTAAGGAAATGCAGCTTTAGGGTTCAGAGAATATGGACCAGAATATGGAATATGTGGGTTTTGTCATCTTATGATAAGTCTGAATTTGCCAGAGAGTGAGATGGAAATGTGTAGTAGCATCCACAGTTCTAAATCTGTGCCATCATAACTCATACATACTGTCATTCAGGGCTTCCTGTCAGCACGCTGTAATGAAAAATGTCCAAGAAGTTATAGTGGAGGAGCTTCTTCCCAAAATTCTGCAGCAGTCTATAATGGATCATTTCCAAGAGGATTTGAGATTAATCTGACTTCTCTTTTTACTCTTACACTGATGAGATGTCTCATTATGCTCTGTCTTTTCTAATGCATTGGCCATACTACAAGATTTAATTTATTTATTCTGCAGATTATTTCCATTTCCTTTCATTTACCTTCCATGCAAGTTACCCTACTACACAGCAGCCCCTGCTGTTTGGAAGGGGCGTGAGTGGATGTCTGAAACAGTTTATTTGGAATAAGAAATTAAGTCATTCAGTGTAGCTCCAATGTGACTTCATACAATAGAACCAATTGGTAGTAAAGTATTCCAGTAGTTTAATGGGATACATTTCAATGGACCATTGAATAATACTTTTTTATCAGAATAAGATTTTGCAATTTTTTTTTTAAATCATTATCACCCCAGCTTCTAATTAGAAAAAAAAAAAAGATTAGAAAAAAAGTACCATGGGCCAAAGTCCTAGAGGGAAGGGGGGCCCAGGACAACTGGTCTGTATTCAAGCATCACCTTCTCTGTGTCCAGGAGCAAAGTATACCAACAAAGAGGAAGGCAGGAAAGAATGCTAGGAGACCTACCTGGATGAGCAAGGAGCTCCTGGACATACTGTCACACATAAAAATCCCCAACTTTATAAGGAGTAGAAGAAAGGACAGCTAAAATGGGGGCATATAAGGAAGCTGCCCAAGCAGCAAGAGACCCGGTTAGGAAAGCTAAAGCTCAGTTAGAATTAAATCTAGCCAGGAAGATCAGGGGAAACAGCGAAAATTTCTGTAGGTATATTAATGGTAAGAAGAAGTCTAGGGATGGTGTGGGCCTCTTGGAAAGGAAACAGGTGACCGACCTGGTGACAAGTGATACTGAGAAGACCAAGGTTCTTAATGACTTCTTTTCCTCAGTCTTCACTGGCAAGGGCTCCAGCCACACTCCCAGAGTCACAGAAGATAATGGCAGGGGTTGGATGAAAGAACAGCCCATTGTACGTGAAGGTCAGGCTGATGAACCTAAAAGTGCAGAATTCCATGGGACCCAATGGGTTACACCCACAGGTACTGAGGGAACTGGCGGATGCGGTCGCTAAACTGCTCTCTATCATATTCCAAAAGTCATGGCAGTCCTACTGACTGGAAAAGGGGAAACATAATCCCCATATTCAAAAAGGGAAAGAAGGATGAACCAGGGAACTGTAGGCCAGTCAGTCTCACCTCTGTGCCTGGTAAAGATCATGGAGCAGATCCTCCTGGAGGCACTGCTGAGACAGAAGAATAACAAAGAGGTGATTGGGTACAATCAACATGGCTTCACCAAGGGCAAATCGTGCCTGACAAATCTGGTGGCCTTCTATGAGAAGGTCACAACATCAATAGACAAGGGAAGAGCAACTGATGTCATTCACCTAGACCTCAGCAAAGCCTCTGACACTGTCCCACAGGACATCCTGGTCTCCAAGCTGATAAAATATAGGTTTGATGGAAGGATAATTCAGTGGATAAAGAACTCGCTTGATGGCTGCACCCATAGAGTGGCTGTCAATGGGTCTGTGTCCAGGTGGAGGCCAGTGACATGTGGAGTCCCTCAAGGATCAGTACTGGGACCAGTCTTGTTTAATATTTTTGTCAGCGACATGGGCAGTGGCACTGAGGGCAGCCTCAGCAAGTTTGCCAATGACATCAAGCTGTGTGGGGCAGCTGACACGACAGAGGGAAGGGAAGCCATCCAGAGGGACCTTGATAGGCTACAGAGGTGGGCCCATGCCAACCTCATGAAGTTCAGCAAGACCAAGTGCAAGGTCCTCCATCTGGGTCAGGGAAATCCCAAGCACCATAATAGGCTGGGCAGTGACTGGCTCGAGAGCAGCCCTGAAGAAAAGGACTTGGGGGTACTGGTGGATGGGAAGCTCAACATGAGCTGTCAGTGTGCACTTGCAGCCCAGAAAGCCAATCATATCCTGGGCTGCATCAAGAGAAGCGTGACCAGCAGGTCAAGGGAGGTGATTCTCCCCCTCTTCTTCACTCTTGTGAGACCCCACCTGGAGCACTGCATCCAGTTCTGGCGCCCCTATTACAAGATATTGATTCACTGAAACATGTCCAGTAAAGGGCCATGAGGATGGTCAGAGGGCTGGAGCACCTCTCCTAGGAAGACAGACTGAGAGCGTTGGGGTTGTTCAGTCTGGAGAAAAGAAGGCTTATTGTGGCCTTCCAAGTATCTTAAGGGGGCCTACAAGAAAGCTGGTGAGGGACTTTATAGGATGTTGGGTAGTGGTAGGACTAGAGGGAATGGATTAAAACTAAAGATGGGTTGATTCAGATTGAATGTTAGGAGGAAGTTCTTCACCATGAGGGTGGTGAGACACTGGAGAGACACTGGAACGTGTTGCCCAGTGAGGTGGTGGAAGCCCCATCCCTGGAAGTTTTTAAGACCAGGCTGGATGGGGCTCTGAGCAACCTGATCTAGGGGGAGATGTCCCTGCTCATGGCAGGGAGGTTGGAACTAGGTGACCTTTAAGGTATGTTCCACCCCTGACAATTCTATGATCGTATGATTTGAATCTATACATTTGCATATTATATTGAATATGCTGCATCTGCAAGTATGTGTTTTTAACTGTTATATAGAATGTTTAAAACATTTCAAGGCCTCACAGCTTGAATAGACTAGGGATTTTTAAATACATGATTTTCACTATTAAAATATGAGAGGAGTTTAAACTTTCACAAGAACAGTTTTCTCTTTAAGAGACTCTTCTTGCTCAGTCCTTTAAGTATGCTAATGTCTTTCATAAAACAGCCAATGAAATGTTCAATGCATGTGTCATATTCAGACTTCAAAAAATACACTTCAGCAGGATGTGTTTTCTGTGAACAAAATAGTCCTGGAACATATGTATAACAAATCTTGTTGCACTATATTAGGTTACACTGTGGGGTTTTATGTTTAATTTTGGGGAACTTGACACTGTCCTGGAAAAGTCTGGTAAGGCAGGTCCAATTCACTGCTTTTATATTCAAATTGCTTTTAAAATCCTAGATAAGTAGTGAAACAGTTTCTACATACTAACCTTCTTGAAAATTCACATTTATTCAAAAAGGAATGCCTCAAAGACTCCTTCAAGTTTCATTTATTGTTATGATTTATCATCTTTGAATTATCCAACACCTAACACTAAGGGTTAATAGTTCATTGCAATGATGGCCCAGAAATGTCCAACATGGGTATGTTCGTAGGCATCATTACATGTTTGCCTAACATCTTTTACCACACTGAGGAGTCTAAAGGTCAAATTGACTACCTTTATTCACAATAATAATTCTTTACTTCTGTGATTTACTTCTTAGTAGTACTAGTGAAGTTACTAGTACTTGCAGGGAGTAGGGTTCTTCAGCTAGTTGGGTTTTCCCTTTCCTTTTTAAAGTGATTAAGAATTTGCAGTGCTCCAGATACTGCTATGTACTGATTTTAGAAAATGATTGACTGTTTAATGATGCCCATTTAATTCACTCGGAAAGAGTGAATTTCAGTTTTGCACCTTGCCGCCATATACGTTAGTTGAAAGAGAAAGGAAGCAGCTCAGCTCCTGGTTACATTCTTCTAAACACATTTATAAACCAGTTTGGTCTATGTCTATTCTGGGACTTTTGTTTGATGCTTTATGACAATTACTCAGAGAGCCCATAAGCTTCAGCCTTGTCAAAAATAAAAATACTCTTCTTGGACAAAAATACATAATTATCTATTAAATAGGTTCATTATCTCTTCTGATGTTTCATTATATTAGTAATGTTCTTTTCCCTAGTGGCATGTTTCTCTCCTGAAGATGCTGGTTATCCTGTATCTAATTAACAAAAAAGTTGTTCATCTAGTAAAAAAAGAAACAGACATGCTATTCATATTTTCCCTAGTAAACTGTCCAAAATAATTAATGCAAATAGATATCCAGGGTTGTGAATTTTTATGAGAAGATGCTGTCAAAGATTAATTATTTGGTTTAGGATATTTTCCTTGCTAATCTGCAGGTTTTTGTGTTGATTCATGTAAATCTGGTCTTGTATTAGTCTGGCAGGGAGGAGAGGTGCATGCAATTTAAGTTTTTGAACAAATAAGAAGGGAGCAAGTGCCAACAAAAAAAAAGTGGGAAACTATATTAAGGTAAAACTCTTCTGCAAAGTTGTAAGGCATGTTTGATAGAGTTTGCATGTGTAATAGGACATAGATCTGCAGTGCTGGGAATCCTCACAGCAAGAACAGTTTCCTTACGTTTGTTTAATATTTGAGTTCCATCTTTAAGTTTTATCAAAGGAAACTCAGTGCAAACACAAAATAAAGGACTGTGAGAGATTTACAAAAGAGATCACATTTTTCTCCCCTTATAAGCAATCTCTTGGGAGGGGAGGAGGGAAAAAGGAGTGCATTTTTGTGGGATGATGCATTCCATCTTTTCATCCATACAGTTTGTGGAATTGTTCCAGCTTCCCTGGTGGTGCACAAAAGCACACAGTAATACATTTGTGCAGCTCTGGGGTCTGAGAAGAAAATGAACCGTGCTCATGCCAGCACCCTATCAAGAAACGTATCCTGCAAACTCAACATTGCACATTCACTTCATTTCCTTCCTGGGCATTCAGGCGCGAGTGAACTCAAAACAAATGCCATCAGTAGCGTCCAAAATGTTCTAAAAGGCTTAATATAAATTCCTTGCTTCTGATGTTGTGATTCAGTTTAACTCTGGGAATTTATATCTGCTGCCTTTTTTTTTTTCCTTCTTACATTGCAGATGGGGTAGCAGGGTTACTTTCTGTTAGCCTTTTTTTCATTCTTGAACTCTTTTTTTTTTTTTTTTTTGCTTGCAGACAGGGATTGCCAGAGTACAGTTATTTTATGTGCTTTGAGTTTTCTTTTTAGTAAGCCAACACAAATCTCTAGGTGTCTTGTAATATCAGATGCAGTGCTAGTAGAGTAGCTGATATTACAAGACACCTGCCTTT
The DNA here is from genome assembly GCA_024611175.1 of Megaceryle torquata. Lineage (NCBI taxonomy): Eukaryota > Metazoa > Chordata > Aves > Coraciiformes > Cerylidae > Megaceryle > Megaceryle torquata. The sequence continues at coordinate 3,498 of JANIJG010053305.1, read as the reverse complement.
ATATTTGAGGGCAGGATCAAGCCCTCCCTTGATGACTGAGGACAGAAGCTCTGTTTATTCATGATGCTCTATCTAACTTGTGAACAGGAGCTAGAAGTTTAGTCTCTTTTATGCCACAGGCTATGTACTATATGCTAATCCTATCCTGTCAAACTACTTGAGTACATTTTTTAATAAATTGGTAACTGTTGTTTTGGAAAGTTTGAACGTCTCTTCACAAACCTCACAAACTTAAAACCTCCCTTTACAACTTACACATGCATTTCCATTCAGAAATGCAAACAGATGGAGTATCTTTTACCTAATACAGTATTTCAGCACATCAGCTGTTTCACATATCAGTGAAACATGTGCCTGTGTCTTACAGGTGCCTGTGTTGATTAGATTTGTTTATATGAAATTATTTCCATAGGAAAGCCAAAGATGTGTATTGAAGGGAGACTTCACTTTGGAGAGGTTTTGCTTCTTAATGTAGATGCTTTCTATCATTAACTATGTGAAGAGCAACTTCACATATTTGTAAATAAGCATGAAAATCACTCATTTAGTGTCCCCTACTGGTGTTTTTTATAGGAACAGCCAGTTGACACAAGTTTTGAGTCAATGTGCATTTGTGTTCTTTTCTTGTTTTCTAGCACGTATTAAGAATTATGAGAAAATAGGAGCACATACTTCAAATCTTTACCTATTCCTGAGTTAATTAGCTTGAGTAAATTTTGACTGCAAAGGAAGATGACAGTTTATGGAAACCTTGGCTGAGGTGAAATGGAAAAGTAGTACTTTAGATTGACTCTAAATGCATCCTCTGTCTTATGGAAACAGCATCACGCTTTTTATCTTCCCTTCCTCCCCACCTCCTTTGAGAAATGTCATCTCCTTTACCTTGCATTCTGATTCTTCAAAAAACAAAAGGCAATTGATTTTTCTAGTTGGTGCCATTATCAGAGATGCAGGAAGTTCTATTTTTCTTTTAGAAGGGAGGTAAGCAAAAGTAACTAGTCTGTCTTTTGTAAATTAAATTAATAAGTGATGAATAGCTGCAATAAGGGAAAAAAAATCATCTCTTCTGTTAAAGAGAAGGTGAACATTTACCTTTCTGCACTGTAAGTCACACAATGTGAGCTATGAAAGTTTTCAGGCCTTGCAGAGAGTTAGCCACTGCTTCACTTGTCAGGTTTGTAAAGTGTGGCTGAAAACGTGCTTCATTGATGTCTTTTCTGAGAAGTAATTAAGCAGAACTCTTTTTAAATTACCAAAAGATTTAATGTGTTGAACACTGTAATCTACATCACTGTAGCTACGCAAGTGTGGGAAATAAAGCTCATGTATCAAACATATTTACTCATATAATATTTACATTGATCTCAACAGTTTTGCCTGCTAGGAATTACTGTGTTAGGACTTCAGGACCTACATTTAAGTCTATACAGATATCCAGAAAGCATATGTCTTAAAGTGGTTCTTAAATTGACCATAGTTGAGTTCTGGGTCCTTTTTGGGCTTAAGGTCTTTCAATTCTGGAAACTTGTCTTTTCCCCCAGCTGTAATACTCATGGTTGACAGGTGCAGCATGCAGTGACATTAGGAGCGGCAACTCCTAGATCCATCATAAGCACTCCCTCTCCTGTTCTCCAGCAGAGGATGCAGCCCTTGTTGAGAAGGGCAAGGAACCAGCATGTTGCCTCAGTAAGGGTGAGATGGTGAAAATGTAGGGCTTTTTTCTTTGCTTCCTTCTCTCTCCCTTTCCTTTCTTTGACATGAGAAAATAGGCTACCAATTTAGTGGGAACTGAGGCTGGCCAGGCAGCACTGTCAGCTTTGTGTGCTCTGTGGCTGCCCGCCATTTCCCAGACCATTGGCAGTCCTCTCTTACTGTTTTCCCTGGCTGCATAAAGAGAACATTGTGTCTCTTGGAAGCTCTGGCTCATACACTGCCCTCTGTGTGAGAAAAGGAAATGTTCAAATGTTCCCTCTGTTCATGACTTAGCAACGCTTGGCAAAAATGATGTCATATCCATGGTAGCAGAAAGACAAAAAGAGAGAGACTACATTTTTAGACAGATTTTGCACAGCACACTGTTCCATGAAGGGCTGAACAAAGAACAGGCATTGTAATGCTCCATTTAGAACAGAATACCAGCCTATTTTTTCAGGCTGGAAAGAAATGGGGATTATTTACGACTGTGTTTGAGAGTCCCATTTAGTAACACTATGACACTGAATATATGGAATTATTTCTCTCTAGGTTTGCATCACTTTATTGTTTGCTAAAGCACCTCTGTTACAAGTACATGTGCTAGCATGCTCTCCTTTATTCTCTTACTTTATTTCTACTAAATTTATATTAAGTAAAATGCAAATTGCACATGAAATGTTACAGATTATCACACAACTACAGAATTTTACTTTCATGGTCCCTCACTCTATATTTTAATAATATAGTGTTACTAACATATCAATATGGATTTAAGCATCAAAACATAGGCTTTTCTTGGCCTGTATTTTTGTCTCTATTTGTCCAGACATCCAGGACCTGGGGAACTACAGACCTGTCAGCCTGACCTCAGTTCCAGGGAAGGTCATGGAGCAGATCGTCTGCCATTATATGCCATATACAGGACAACCAGGCGATCAGGCCCAGACAGCAGGGGTCTATGAAAGGCAGGTCCTGCTTGACGAACCTGGTCTCCGTCTGTGAAAAGATGACCCTCCTAGTGGATGAGGGAAAGGTTGGGGATGTTTTCTGCCTAACTTCTGTAAAGCCTTTGACACTGTTTCCCACAGCATTCTCATCAAAAATTCTCTTCCCTAGGCCTGAATGGGCATGTACTCTTCTGGGTAAAACACTGGCTGGGTATGTGGGCACAAAGTGTGGTGGTGAACAGAGTTAAATCCAGCTGGCAGGCAGTCACAACTGGTGCTCCTCTGGGCACAGTATTGGGACCACTTCTGTTTAACATCTTTATCAATGTCCTTGATGAGGAGATAGAATGCACCTTCAGTAACTTTGCAGACAACACCAAGTTGGGTGGGAGTGTCAATCTGCTTGTGGGTAGGAAGGCTCTTCAGAGGGACTTGGACAGGCTGGATCAATGAGCTGAGACCAATCACATGGTCTTCAATAAGGCCAAGTACCAGGTCCTGCACTTGGGCTACAACAGCCCCATGCAGTGCTACAGGCTTGGGGAAGAGTGGCTGGAAAGATGTCTGTCAGAAACAGGCCTGGGGTGCTGGTCAACAATCAGCTGAACATGAGCCAGCAGCGTGCCCAGGTGGCCAAGAAGGCCAATGGCATCCTGACCTGTGTCAGAAATAGTGTGTCAATCAGGACTAGGGAGGTGATTGTCCCTCTGTACTTGGCATTAGTGAGGCCGCACCTGGAGTACATAAAATAAATACTTTATAATTACTTGAAATAAGTTTTTTTTTTTTTACAGTATATGTCAGTCTACAGGGAGTTAGTTATTCTACTAGTATACGTTTCCCCCCCCCCCCCAAT
>JANIJG010051195.1:0-25307 GCA_024611175.1 Megaceryle torquata | reverse complement strand
CAATCCCATGCCAGCGACCCATGTTGCAGAAGTTTGTGCAGAGTGCCCCATCAGCCTATTCCCACACATTGTCAACAATGATCTGGGGAACAGATGGTGAGGCACCAACTATACCAAAGTGTCCAGGAGACTATGACAGTATGAAGACAGTGTCTCTGGTCCTCTACAGGCCTGCGTAGGACATCCATGGAGAGGATGCCTAAGGAAACCAAGAGATCAATTGAAAAATTGATTGAAAAAAAAGACAGGAGGGAGAACAGATACTACTCTTCCCCTGAATTGACCTGTGTTGAAGCCATTAGGACAAGTCTTGCTCCAATGAGACCAGCTAAACAGGAGCAGTACATGTCACAATGTACCCTGTGGTCTCTCCTGTGTGAGTTTGTAAAGAAAATTATTAGATTGGATGGAAAAATCTACCTCTGCTCTACAGGCACAAGTGCTCTACTTACAAGGTAAAACAAAGAGAAGAGAGACTTCTTCCAGAAGAGAGGCTGCTCCAGTCCGCTAAGAACATTCCTCTGGTCCAAGTACATGGACCTCAGATTCAAACGTGTGTAGGGGAAATGAAAATGTAGGGCATGTACTCCACCCAAATCCTTTAAACTGTGTCAGTCCTGTTAACTGTGTACACCCTGTGAACCAGGTAAACCATGTGAACCGGGTGAACTGCACAGCATTCCACCCCTTATTCCATACCATTTCCTGCCACACTCATCCATCAAGTTAGGAACTGTCTCTATACAATAATCTGTGAAGTCCAGTTTGCAGGTCATAATTCACCCTCCTGTCAGTCTCTCAGGGCAGGTTGTGTTCCAGCCCGGCAGGAATGGGGAGGAATCAGGAACAGTTCTTCTCTTGGCAGGAGAAATAGTATAGACTTACTCAGGGTTTGGGCCCACATGCTGCAGGTTCAGCCCCAAGCTCTTGGATGCCACATTGATATCTAGAAAAGAAACTTTTAATAGCTTGTCACTAACTTTTAATAACTTACCACAATACCTTATATCATACACCATGAAATCAAATTTTCAGCCAGAGTTAAATTCCTTTGTGGTACACAATGGACTTCACCATCTTCTTGCATTACCCACCAAGTATGTCCAGGGCCTTGAGCAGAGACAACCCCATGGATGGGTTTGCCTCCACCCAAAGCAGGAGACATCCACTCAGTTTTCCTCTAATGGATTCCTCTCCCAAACAGGGACTCCATCCCCTTCTACTACATGCAACAGGTCTGACTGGGCAGAGCTGGCTTGGTTGACAGAACCTCTGGTGTTGACCAAACAGGTGGCTCGTGCTAAATGTTTGTCCCAATTTCTGAAAGTCTCACCACCCATTGCTTTCGGGGTGGTTTTCAGCATGCCATTATAGTGTGCAGTTTTCCCAGAGGCTGGTGCATAGTAGGGGATATGACATATCCACTCAACACCATGCTCTTTGGCCCCAGTTGTCTATAAGATTGTTTCTGCAATGGGTCCCATTGTCTGATTCACTCTTCTCTGGGGTACCGTGCAGCCACAAGATTTGTTTCTCAAGGCCCAGAATAGTATTATGGGCAGTGGAATGAGGCACAAGATATGTCTCCAACCATCCAGTGCTTGCTTCCACCATTGTCAGTACATAGCACTTACCCTGGCTATTTTGAGGGAGTGTGATGTAATCAATCTGCCAGGCCTCTCCAAACTTATATTTCAACCACCGCCCCCCATACCACAAAGGTTTCATCCATTTGGCTTGCTTTATGGCAGTGCATATGTCACAGTCATGGATAACCTGCACAAAAGTGGCAACAGTTAAATCCACCCCTCGGTCACGAGCCCATTGCTATGTGGCATCTCTTCCTTGGTGACCAGAAGCATCATGGGCCCACCGAGCTAGAAACAGTTCATCTCTGTGCTCCCAGTCCAAATCTGTTTGGAAGACTTTAGTTACCTGGTCTGCCTGATGGTTGTGTTGGTGTTCTTCAGTAGCCCGGCCTTTAGGTATGTGGGCATCTGTATGCTGTACCTTTACCCTTAGTGTCTCTAGCTGGGCAGCAATGTCTTGCCACAGGTCAGCAGCCCAAATAGTTTTCCCTTTGGGCTGCCAGTTGTCCCATTTCCATCCCTTTAGCCACCCCCAAAAAGCATTTGCTGCCATCCATGAATCAGTGTAGAGATAGAGCACTGGCCACTTCTCCTGTTCAGCAATATCCAGGGCCAGCTGGATGGCTTTTACCCCTGCAGATTGGCTTGATTCACCTTCTCCATCAGCAGCTTCTGCAACTCACTGTGTGGGACTCCAAACAGCAGCTTTCCACCTCCACCAATTTCCTACAAGACAATAAGATCCATCAGTGAACAAAGCAAATGTCTTCTCATTATCTGAGAGTTCATTATATGGTGGGGCTTCCTCAGCATGGGTCACTGTCTCATCTGGTGGCATTCCAAAGTCTGTACCCTCTGGCCAGTTTGTGATGACTTCCTCTATGCCTGGGCAATTGAGGCTCCCTAATCTTGATCACAGGGCTATCAGGGAGGTCCACTTACTCCAGGTGGCATCAGTGTCATGGTGCGTAGATGCAACCTTCCCTTTAAACATCTATCCCAGAACTGTCAGTCAGGGTGACAGGAGGATCTGTGCCTCTGTACCAGTTACTGATGAAGCAGTTCATACTGGAGCTCCAGCACGTCTGGCACAGCAGCACTCCTCGCTGGTGTAACCTCATTCAGGCCACGATAGCCCACAGTTAATTTCCATTCCCCATTAGGCTTAGGTAATAACAGTTGCCCTCTGACTCCTCAGGGAGTCCACCTCAGTTACCACTTGTCATGCCCCACCCCACGCCACGCCACTCAGTCTGTTTACCCTTAAACCACAACATCTATACTGCTGCTGGGAATAACAGTCCTACCTGGAGCCTCTGGCAGAAAGCACCAAGGGAAACTCGAGGTCGACCCCTAGAATTTTGGAGTCAAAGATACAAAGGCTCCAAGGCCAACTACACTCCAACTGAAAACCGAATAGTGGCAGCATACGAAGGAGTTCGAGCTGCTTCGGAAGTGCTTGTTACTGAAGCACAGTTCCTCCTGGTGCCATGATTACCAGTCCTAGGCTGGATGTTCAAGGGCAAGTTTCCTTCCACACATCATGCCACTGATGCTACATGGAGTAAGTGGGCTGCATTAATCACACAGAGAGCTCGAATAGGGAATCTCAGTCGTCCCGAAATCTTAGAAGTGACCAAAGATTGGCCAGAAGGTAAAGGCTTTGGAATGCCACCAGGACAGGTGGTGACACGTGCTGAAGAAGCCCCACCATATAATCAGTTATCAGATAATGATAAGCAAAATGCTCTGTTTACTGATGGATCTTGCCATCTTGTAGGGAATCATTGGAAGTGGAAAGCTGCTGTTTGGAGTCCCACATGACAAGTTTGATGCACGCTGCAATTTCACACCACCTGCCTATTGCTGCCCAGCCATTTCCCAAGCAGCAGCCCCCGGCCACCTTTTCCCCTAGTTTATATACTGAGCATGACAGCATATGGTATGGAATATCGGTTCGGTCAGTTGGGGTCAGCTGTCCTGGCTGTATCTCCTCCCAACTTCTGCACTGCCAATTAGTCTGCTTTCACTGATGTAGCCACACCCATAGAGAGGATGTCAGTATAGAGAGCGCACACTGGACACTTCTCACTGACTCACCTTCTCCTTCAGCAGTTTCTGTGACTTTTTGTGTAGGACTCCATACAGCAGCTTTCCACTTCCAATGGTTTCCTACAACACAACAGGATTCATCAGTAAACAAAGCGTATAGCCTTGCTATTTTATTCCCCAAAGCTAGATGTCTTGTGCAGGTCCTTTGACCTTGCTTTGTCTTATGGTAAAACCAGCTTTCAGAAGAATCTGGATTATTCTTTTCTCTTTCTCAACCACTTCCTTCTCTGTGTTGCCCCATACAATGATGACATCAATGTATTGCAGGTGCTCAGGGCTTCACCCTTTTCCTGGGTAATCTGGATCAGTCCAAAAGGCTGCGCTTCCACCTCTAGGGCAGTCAATTCCAGGTGTACTGGATGCCCCTCTATATGAAATCAAAATGTGTCCTGCATTCTGCTTCCAAAGGGATTGAGAAAAAAGCATTGACAGTATCAGTTATGGTATACCACTTGTCTGCCTTTGACTCCAGTTCATATTGGAGCTGTAGCCTGTCCCCTATGGCAGCACTCAGAGGTGGCATGACTTCATTCAGGCCACAGTAGTCCACTGTTAACCTCCACACTCTATCAGACTTTTGCACTGGCCATATGGGGCTATTAAAAGGTGAGCAAGTCTTGCTGATCACCACTTTGCTCTCCAGTTGATAAATCAGGTCATGGATGGGAACCAGAGAGTCTCAGATGATGTGATATTGCTGTTGTTGCACTGTCATAGTACCAATTGGTACCTGCCATTCTTCAACTCACAGCAACCCCACAGTGGAGGGATCTTCCAAGAGGCCAGGCAAGATAGACATTTTTCATCTTCTATGCATTCATGGTGGCTACACCAAAAGCCCATTGGTACCATTTTGTGTCCTCAAAGTACCCCCTTCTGAGGCAGTCTATGCCAAGGATACATAGAGCCTTTGGGCCAGTTACAATAGGATGCTTTTGCCATTTGTCCTCTGTTAGGCTCACCTCAGCCTCCAACACAGACGGCAGTTGGGATTCCTCTGTCACTCCAGAAATGCAGATGAATTCTATACCCTGATGACACCAGCGTACACTATGCACCAGTGTCTACCAAAGCTGCCTACTTCTGTGGGTCTGATGTGCCAGGCCGTCACATCAAACAGTCCAGTATATCCAGTCATCCCTTTCCTCCTCCTGGCTGAAGGCAGGGACCCTTTATTGCTTTTCCTGGTCACACTACTCACTGTCTGATCCTTGCAGTGCCAGGCCAGAGGTCCCTTTACCAGAATCAAGGGAGGTAATCTCAGTCTATCTCTATGTCTGGAAGATCACCTATTGCCTTCTTGGGTCTCTACAGCAACTGAGTTGACATCTTTCTTGGGTGGCCCCTTCTTTATCAGCTGTCTTTCCCCTCAGTTCATGTACATGGGCTTCCAGCTTAAAGGTGGGTTCACCATCCCACTCCCTCATGTCGTCTCCCTGGTCAGAGAGGAGGAACCAGAGTGCGCCACACAGCATGTGCCTGGGGCTCCCTTTCCCTCTGACCAGGGCAGGAGGGGACTGACTCTGTGGGGTGCCCCTGACAGACAAGGTGCTGGCCCGTGGGAATGAGCAGGAACGGTGATTTTCTTGAAAATTTTGGAGTCAGGAAGATGGTCTCTCTACAGTTGGTGTATCCATATCTGGGCAATACATTGTTGCCAAGCTGTTAGAATATGATGCTGGGGTGTTTTGGACCACCTTCTTTTACATGGCCCCTATGCACAGGGCATCATCTGGATCTTTGGAGACCTTGTTGTCATCTAGGTCACTGTAGATGACTTTTAGCACCACTAATTCTCTCAGATACTGGATGCCTTTGTCAGTGGTAGTACATATTTCTTGTTAATTCACAATATCTTCCTTGAACAAATATCTTGCTCTCCCACTTGACAGGATCCATCTCCCAAGACTGCAAATTGGTGCCTCTGTCAATTCCCTGATTTATAGCAAAGGGATCCCAGCTGTTGGGCTTCTGTACCTTCCAATTGCAGAATGTTGGCCCCACTATCCCAGCATTGGAGCAGCCAGACAACAATCCACTCACCTGGCTGTCAGCTGTAATCTTTCCATATGTCTATAAGTTTGTGGAAAGTTGGGAACTAGGTAGTTTCTGCCTCTTGTCTGATTTGTGTCACTTTTTCCTCCCATTTCTTTGCTAAAGAACTGGCTTCCTTCTCCCTTGTTAATCAAGGATATGGACTCAATGACTGCCTTGTCCACCGTTTCTTTTTCAAACTCACAAATGGGAGTTCTTTGAGAAGGTAATAGTCCTTTTTCTTTCCATATAGCTTCATGAGCATGTACAACTCCAAAATCATATTTAGAATCAGTATAAATATCTACTTGCTTCCCTTGTGACAATACCAAAGCCCTTGTGAGTGCAATTAATTCTGCCTTTTGTGCTGAAGTAATGTTGGAAGGGCTTGAGATTCAACTTCTTTAGTTAAAGATACTACTGCATATCCAGCTTACCATTCCCCTTTCAAGACAAAACTGCTACCATCATTAAACAAAGTCCAGTCTGGATTTTCCAAGGGAAAGCGTCTTAGGTACAGTATGATGTAATACACTTGTTCAATAGTCTGGAGACAGTCGTATGTTAAAGCTTCATCACTAGCAAGAGGTAATAAAGTTTCAGGATTCAAAGCAGATGACGTTTTCAAGACTACATCTTGTTCCACTAATACAGAAGGTAACAGAAAGGCTCTTACTTTGCCATTGTTCTAATTCCTTATCTAGCACATTACCGAACAACATAGGACTATTCTTGAACCCTTGGGGTAAGGCTGTCCAACAAAGTTGTCCTCTTCATCCCATAGTCAGACTTTCCCCACTCGGAGGCAAATAGCTAGTCAGACTTTCCCCCTCTGAGGCAAATAAATTCCAAAGGAATATAAAAGAAGGCATCTTTCAAATCCAGTACTGTAAAATAAGTTACTTTTGGAAATCATGGCTAGCAAGGTATATGGATTAGGTGTTATTGGATGCACATCTAATACATTTTGATTAATTGCTCTCAAATCCTGCACCAACTGATACTCTTAGGACTGAGGCTCTCACCAGTAAGATTGGAGTGTTATACTTGGATTGGCATTCCCACAAGAGTCCATGCTCCAAAGAGTTTTCTATTAATGGTTCTGGTCCCATTCTTACCTGCAGCTTCATAGGATACTGTCGGGGTTTGGCTTTTTTTGTTGTTGTTGTTGGGGTTTTTTTGTTTGGAGTTTTGGGGGTTTTTTGGTTTTTATTTTTTTGGGGGTTTTTTTGTTTTTTTTTTTTAAACACTGATTTAGCATCTGGTTTTAATTCAACTTTTACTGGTATTGTCACTTTAGTCTTCCCACATACCTTTGTGGCCCAAATGGTAGGAATGACAGCTTTCAAAATTTCCTTGGGGACTTCTGGATTTTTTGGCTGCTTCTTTCTGTAACAAACACAACTGAGCTTTCCAGGCATTATTTGGGGAATATGCACTTGAATAGAATTTTTGGAGAAGGTTAGTTGTGCTCCTAATTTATTTAGCAGGTCTTGACCTAGGAGAGGCACTGGACATTTGAGCATATGTAAAAAAATTCATGTGTCAAAACCCTATTTTCAATTTTACATTTCATCAGAGGCAGAAAGGACCTTTCTTGATGCTTTCCCATGACCCCAACAACTGGCATGGTAAATTTATGTAAAGGTCCCTTGCAGTTTTTTTTTTTTTCTTTTTGTTTCTCTTTCTTTTCAACCTCATCCCAATTGTTGTACACCTTATGTGCAATCTCTATCAACTGTGAAACAGACATTCCTCCAACCCCATCAACTTTTTGCAATTTCTTTCTAATATCAAGTGCTGACTGTACAATGAATAGCATGTTAAATATCATCTTATTATTCCCTTCCTCCAGATCAAAGTCTGTCCATTTCCTGGCTGCTTCACATAGTTTTTCATAGAATAGAGAAGGATTTTCATCCATCCCTTGTTGTACACTATATAGTTTAGAAATATTCCTTTGTTTCAGGTCCCCATGTTGTATTCAGTACAAAGTCAACTCTTGATAATGTTTTATCATAGCTCTTCCTGCAGTAAGATTAGTATTCCAATTGGGATCCACCTTGGGCATATACCTGGCAAGATCATCCCTGGTATTTTGGCTTTCATTTTCTTCATTAGCCTTATCCAAGGCCAATCTCATTTTTGGAGGGAATAGAAAATGAATTTAGTAGTGCTTGTACATCTCCCCAAGTCAGATTGTGATTTATCATAATCATCTGTCCTAACCTATACCTTTTCTCAGGATTCTCTCAGTACAGTCCCACAATTTTTTCCCCCCCCCTCAGTTTAAAAGGCCAGATATAGGGAACAGACAGGTACAAACACAAGCAATCCCTCTGCCCCTACTGCCTGTCGTAGAGGAGCCTGTGTAACTGGCTGTTGTTACCTTGTCCTTCCTGCTACTGGTCTAAAAGACTGATCCCTGAGGAGCCGCTTGTCTCTCCCCTGCATTATCATTACTTGTATCGCTAACTTAATCATTCTGCTCTCTTACCCCTACTACTACTACCTGAACATCCTCTCCTTCCTCATCCTTTCTAATACCAGAAAAACACCTTTCTCTTTCTTATAAACACTTGCAGCTAATGCCATCATATTACTTGAATCATTATTTAACAATTTACATTTCTTCTAACCTCATCATTTCACAAAGAAAAAAAAAAGACAAATCCATAGGGTACTTCATCCCACTTATCTAGTCTCCAACAAAACAGCATTAATTGTAAAATAGTATTATAACATAATGATCTGCCCTTCAGCCATCTCCTTATCTTCTAATTTGTACATTGACCGCCCTTGGTTACAGTATCATTTCCATTTTTCTTCAGTTAGAGGGTCCACTCCAAATTTATTCCAATACTCTAAAGTAATTTAAGATGCATGCAAAGGGGTACTTTGGTAGAGGAGCCAGATCCCATATTATTTCCTAGGAAAAACTACCTTATCCAAGGCTTCATATACACTCAGCTATAGTCACTTTCTTAGCATCTATACGTAGAAACCACAACCTACTGCCATGATCCTTTGTGGAGTGATTCATCCAGAGAAAGCAAAACAAGCTCACAATATCAAACAAATACAGACAAATGCAAATGCAGATAATCACAAATAAAAATAGCTCTTCTACCTTTCCCTCACAACAATATCTCAATTTAAACATTGCACTTCTGCATTGCTTACTGCCCAGCAAGGACAAGGAGCCAAAGGAGACCCCAATAATCAATTGGTGCATGCTGGAGTCCACTTCTCCCTGTTGTCTGCAGCAAGTCAATCCAGGAAAGGCTTTTTCAGCACTGTCCCACCTGGATTGCCAAAACTGTTGTCCCAAAAGCCAGCTCATTTAACAGGTATGCAATGAGCCAATCTCACACACTGAGACAAGCTATTGTTTTATTACAAAGTTGTACAGGCTTAGGCACTAGGTAGCTTCCCAAGCACTTTTCAGAGCTTCTTTTATACACAAAGTTATCAACTGGTAAGTTTCCAAGAACTTCCCACTAACGCTGATTGGTCAATAATTTACATATGGTTACTCAATCACCTATTCACACTATGCATGCTCCATGAGGAAGGGTCTTCACCTGGGCTGGGGTCTCCTGCCATGTGGATGTGATTTTTAGTATTATAATGAGGCTAGTTCATATAAGGATAACACTAATCATTATTCAGCTGACAGTACAAACCTACAGAAAACAACGTAATCTCTAAATCCATATGGTTTATATATTTTTCAGGATATTTCTTCTTCAAAGAGAGACAATTCTTGATTAAAAGTTCCTTAACTAATCACTCTGACAACTTCAAGAATGGTCATCTAGCCCTAGACATCATGTACATATTTATCACTTCCTTTATATGTACTAATAGTTATCAAAAGACCTAACTAAATTTGTAAGCAGTATTTCACAAATCTTTAACTCCTTCTTTGATTGACTCTGTTTACCTGGGTAGATAACACTACCGGGGTAATTGCTGTAGTTGGCATTTTGGCTCTTTGTCTCAACTATCACGTTCTTAGATGTAGTTTGTAACCCAGTCTCAGTCATGGCATTCTCAGAGGTGGTTTGGATCCCTGTCTTTACCACAGTCCTCGGATAGTGCTGAAATGTGGCTCGATAGGCACAGGCCAAGCCCCAGTACAGTGCTAGAAGCTGCTGGTCTTCACAGGGTAGGCGAGGCACCCTTCTAATGGGTGGTGTGTCAGTTTACCAGGGTTACTTGCCTGTTCAGATGTAAAAACCCGGGCTATGGGAAGTGATAACCACGCTAGGAACCTGCTCAAATCCTTCCACGCACCCTGCCACCCAGGGACCATCTGCCTCAGGGCATGTTTCAGTATCACCTCACCCGAAAATGGTCTCCTCTTATGCCAGGACAACACCAGATTCCACAAACCCAAGAATAAGAGAACCATGTTAATTAGTAGCATTAAGCACTTCACATAAGGGTGAGCAAGGACCTTGGGTGACTGCATAATAAAGCCACTTGGATAGGAAGAGGGAGGTGTATTCACTCATCCTCTCCACAGGACAGCTTCCCCCAGCACAGTAAGGCGTCAATGCCAGGGCAAAGTGCATAGCCACTGTTTGTATTGGCATGTTCCTAAGCTCAGCAAAATAGATAAGCAGTTCAGCCAGCAAACTCTGTGGCCTGCATAGAAGCTTGCCACTTAATAACTGCTATAGCTATAGCACACTCAAGTCAAAACTGCTGTTGTCTCATAATCCACATTAGATGCCACAAAGGAATGTGGTGTGTTGACCTTGGTTGGCTGCCAGGTGCCCACCAAGACACTCTTTCATTTCCTGTCTCAGAGGGACAGGGGGAGAAAATAAGATTAAAAACTTGTGGGTTGAGATAAAGGCAGTTTAATGAAGAAAAGGCCATACACAGAAGCAAAGTAAAAGATTTATTCTCTACTTCCTATCAACAGGCAATGTCCAGCCACTTCCTGGGAAGTAGGGCCTCAGTATGCATAGTAGATGCTTAGGAAGAAAAATGCCTTAATAACAACTGTCCCCTGCTCTTCCTTCTTTCTCTTAGCTTTAATTGCTGGTCACAATGTCATAAGTATCTCCTTGGACAGTTTGGGTTAGCTGTCCTGGCTATGTTCCCCTTTCAATCTCTTGCCCACCCCTAGCCTACTGGCTTTTGGGGTCAGGGTGTGGGAAGTGGTTGGAGGGACAGTCTAGGTGCTGTAGGAGCACTGCTCAGCAGTAGACAAAATACTGGTTTATTTTTAAGACCCTTCTAGCTCTCCAAGCACAGCACTATGAGGGCTGATATGGGGAAAGTTAACTCCATCTCAGCCAGACCCAATACAAACATCTTCGTAAATTATCTAGATGATGGGATCGAAAGCACCTTTACCAAGTTTGCTGATGACAGTAAACTGTGGTGAGGTGAACACATCAGAAGGGGGAGCCATCTTACAGAGAGACCTGAACAGGTTGGAAGAGTGGGCTAGCAAGAACTGTATGAAGTTTAACAAAGACGAATGCAAAATCTTGCACCTGGGTCAGAATAACCAGAGCCCAGTACAGGCTAGGATCTGTGTGGCTGGGGAGCAGCTTTGTTGAAAGGGACCTGGGGGTCCTGGTGGACAAGTTGAACATGAGTCAACAGTGCACTGCTGCAGCAACAAAGGCAAATTGGATTATGGGCTGCATCTTCAGGGGCATTACTAGCAGAGATAGAGACTTGATCATACCATTCAGTGCTTGTCAGGCCATGCACTCTTCACAAGGAGCCACATGGAAAAGACAAGGTACAACAGGTACAAGTTACACAGGGAGAAGTTTCATCCTGATATAAGAAAGATTTTTTTTTTTACAGTGGGAACAATCATTCACTGGAACAACCTCCCCAGGGACATGGCAGAGTCCCCATCACTGGAGGTATTCAAGACGCAATTGGACAGGGTGCTAGATAATCTCATCTAGGCTCCCTTTCCCACAAAAGGTTGGACCAGATGATCTTTCAACGTCCCTTACAATCTGGGCTGTTCTATGATTCTTTTATTCTATTCAGAGCAGTGATAGTAGAACACAATCTATAATAGGATTTATTAAGTTGAATGCATAAGCTGTTTTTGTGTCTGCTCACTGAGACATATTCATCCCTGGAAACAAATTGATTTTTTCACTCCTTCCAGCTCCCTTTCTGTCTTTTCATACATTAATGTCTTCTCAGTCTTCTGGAATACATCTGTGTGTCTTGTAAAATAGTATTATACTTATCAAAATACAAACATTTCCCAACTGAGAGAAGAGATACTTTAAAACAGTAACATATAATTCAAATTTCCTCTCTTTGCCTTGAGCCAATAAAGTATGACTACCTGAATGTGTTTGGCTTGTGGTAAAATAATGACTACCTAACAGAATATCTGTTGAACTTCTGGGTAGAATTTTTTAAATTAGATTTGAGGATTTACTGTGATAGCAAAACCATAAACCCCTTGTTATTTATTCGTAGGTGGTAAAATATTGGCCAGAAATTGGGAAATGTGGGTTCTTAGTTTGGCGCTATCTTCTGAGGAGAGATGATATTGAACCTGCACCTTGGACTTCAGAAGGGATGGAACGGTCAAAGAAACTGGGTCTGAGTGTACAGGTCAGAATCAGTGTTCACAAAGCTGTTCTGATATTCTGTTCAAGTAAATGGAGTCTTAAATGTTAAAAGTCAGAATGTGAATTAAATTTAAGCCCCATTTTTCATATACTACAATGAGGCAGGGTCTAATATAAAAAATATTTTAGATCATCAAAAATTGAAAAACTGATATTGGCAAAGCAGAAAGAATTGTGGATGAAATTTTCTGCCTTAATGGGAAATTACTCTGTATATATAGATCAGAAAAATTATGACATTGAATACGGTTTTGTGATCTTTACACTGGATAAGATTTATAAAAGTAACTCTTGTAATAGTTGAGTCTCTTCTTAGAATTTAAAAATTATATAAGTTTTTATGTATTTTTCTCGATTTTTTTTTTATTCAGTAAACCAATCATTTCATTTGGATGGGTTGTTTTGCTATGTGACATCACCTTTAGCTTTCTGATTTGTGTAATTAGAGTTGTAGATATGGATATAAGTCACCTTTTAATAAAATCTATTATAGATCAGATCCTTTGACTTAACTACAGTTTTCTAAAACTATATTATTTTAAAAGCTTTCCTGTTTATATATGGTTTTTTAAAAATATTATTTCAGTATGTAGTCATAGGGGGTTATATTCTTTTAGAAAATAGAATTGTCAGTATTTGGGAATTCCCAGATGCCAGTGGATTTTGTTTTAAATCTGTTTTTCGTGGTTTTTTAGTATCCAGAAGGTTATTTGGAAGCCATGGCTATTAAAGAGAAAAAGGATAAGGTTAAGAAGCAAACTGTGAAACAGGAGCCAACCAGCCAGAGTAACGGAAACCAGAAAAGAACAATTGACAATGGTATTCCTTTTTACTTAGTGTTAGAGTTCTATCAAGTTATATATAAGCCAATAGTATGAAAACTACAAGGAAGTTGGAAGTCATTTGGAATCTAAATATAAAGTGTTAAGTCCTCAGTAATAAAATGGGAAGATTGGGATCTTATGGTGCTGTTACATACTTATAAGGCTTCTTTTTCTTAAACTTCACAGAAAAATGAACAATCTTCTATGTAGTTATGATCTATATAGTTCAAAATAAAGCTGGGCAATTTGAATTGGAGCTTTATTGCATCATTACAGATGTGATTCATGTTTTAGCTTTCTAGAAATTATTTTGTCTTAAATTTTTAATAGTTCAGACTACCACCGTTACTGTATCTTGTCATAATTTTAAACAGGTATAGAGGAGACTAAAAATACATCCAAAGCCATGAGAATGGGAGATGGAGGGAAAGGAGAGGCTTTCCAACTGACCCAGAAACAGCAATGGCTGATTAAAGAAGACTGTATGAACCAGAAATTGTGGGATGAAGTACTTGCTTCTCTTAAGGAAGGACCAGTATGCTCGCAGCTTGCTTAAATTATTAATTTTTAACCTTTCTTTATATAGAGTTGGGAGAAATGAGGCTTTGTTAAAACCTAATTCACTTGCTTAAAATTGCTGAATACATACTATCTGTTTAGAAACAGTTGATGGGGCATGTAATTTCATTCACTTAAGGAGATAGAAGAAATACCATCATATTGAGACTTAGATACCAAATGAAAATATTTTTAACACAAGTTTAGCAGATTTTTCCACTCACTATAGAGACAACCTTAAGTAAAAAAGAGGAAATACTTCCCTCCCCCAGCTGTCAAGAAAACAGCAAGGATAGTTCAAATTTGAAGACACTTGTGGTTTTTTTTTTTAGTCTCTGATGGAATATCCTCCAAAATGTTATGTCCTTGAACATTAACTAGCTTTACTGATGTTCAAATTAATAGTTATTTTAGCTGTTCTGCAGGGGAAAAAAAAAAAATAAAAAAAAAATTAAGATATCAGAATGGTAAAAGTCACTATCAAGTCAGTGAAAGAACAAAATATTAGATGGAGAATGGATGCCTAAAAATGAATGTACAAAACCACTTTATTTGGGAATTGCCAGGGGCTATCTATTTTGCTGCTTTAACAGAAAAAGCATCCAGTAACCCCTTGTTCTTCCACTTACAGTACTACTGTTGCTATAATACCACTGCACTTGTATAGCAGCTGATATTATAAAGTTATAAGTTGTTTATCTGTGGGTTGTCCAATGTTTGTAAATAATTAGACTTTCAACCCTTAATAATGTGACAAAATATAGTAGATATGTTCCTAAAGCAACAGAGAAATCCAGTTACTAGAAAGCTATTTTCCTATAGATTCTTGCTCATAATTTTGGTTGCCCTTAGTGATTAGCCATATAGAAATTTCAGTGGGAATCACGCAACTACCATTATATAGCTGTAATGAAAATATAAATCCTAATGCTTGAAACAAACTTTTCCACTTCAATTATGAGTTTAATGATATTAATAATTATTATTGAAAAGAACTGTATTTTGAGTAACTTTAGATCTGTTTTTTCTCAGTTCTATACTTGAGTGAGTATGCTTGAGACTACTGAAACACAAGAGAATAAGGTCTCTGTAATCATGTTTGTATGTGTAAAATCTATGGTACATTCTTCAGAATTGCTCTGAGAAGACTGAAAAACAGAAAGGTTCTTTTACCTATTACAGGGTATTTCAGAGTGAGGACTCAAGAAACCAATTAAACACCTCCAGCAGGTGCAGAGGTGAATTTCTTAGTGAAAGAGGTATACAGTACTTTGCTTTGCCTTTGCAGGGCAGCAGCAATCACTTATCCATCATAGATGTGCAAAATTCTAGCAATGATATTATCTTCCAAATTCTCCGGCTTCTGCTAAGAATCAGGCTTGATGGGCCTTCTGTTTTGTTTTTAATGATAATAATGTACAACCAAATAACCTTCAAAACCTTAGTTCTCTGGCTTCTGGAAAAGCAGGGACATTAATTGCTCATGGACTTGCTTTCTAAATACTTTAAGACACTACTTTTTTTGTGGATATGAAGGATATAAGATGAGCCTTCCAAAATTTTTTCATGTAATAAACGTGATTTATTAAATGTCTACTTTGCACTGAACACGGTAGAGGTTCACTTCCGAGGAAATAAGAACGAACAAGAAGCTGTGAACAATAATAACATAGGGAATGAGCAGAAGATAGGTAGAGGTAATGACAGAGGGTGTGGGAATGTCTTTATGTAAATGTCCATGAATACAGGACTAATGGTGGTAGGCTTTGGAAGGAAATATGTAACTTGGACTGAGACCTGAAGATCACACTTGAAAAGTTTGAGTGCAAGCAATTTTTGCAATGTCAAGCTGTCCTATCACACTGAATATTGGATTTAACAACTCCTAGCAGTTGTTTAACACTATTTGACCATGCTTACTGTGAGTTTGGGAAGAGTAACAAGAATGTTAAACAAGTATCTCATGAATGTATCTCTGCATTTACCAAATGATATGAAGGCCAAATTTTTTACTCAATTTAGGTCTGTGAATTTATAATTTAAATATAGCCAATAATTACAGTAGTTAGGCAAATGTTTTTTTAAAAAATAAACTTTAATAATTTTAAATAAAAATGCTCTTATTTGTTTGCATATTTGTGAATGATGTGCCTCTAATAGTTCTACTTTTCTCTTATTTTGCCCTATATTAGAATTTCCTGAAGAAATTGGAACAATCTTTTATGTGTGTCTGCTGTCAGGAGCTGGTTTACCAGCCAGTGACAACAGAGTGCCTCCACAACATCTGTAAAGTAAGAATAATCCCTGTATTGCTCTGGGCTGTATTCTTGAGACACCAATCACCAGAAACATTTTAAGAAGACAATAATTATTGCCTAGCAGTCTGAGCAAGAAACGCAATGTGCTTGCTTCCAGTCATGTGGCTGCCACATAATCAGTCTTAATTTTATAGTAAAATTAGTGGAAATGTATTTAGTATATTTTTTTATAGACATGATGTATCAAGTTTATCATTCCATTGTAATTAGTGGAGTTATGCTAAGGATTGGTTTATTCCAGGAGCTAGATGTTGGTACAATAAGATTAAGTTAATTTTATGTAGTTAAGAAATGAAAGTAGAGTAAGACTTCTCCTTCAAAGAGCTGCTTGTTACATGGAGGTAAAGTATTATGAGTGGGTTAATATATGGAGTGGTAGAAAAAACATGGAGAATGTTTAATGGTAACAACTTCAAAGCATAGAATCTGAAGCTATCAATGCTAATTATAAAGTAACATCCAATTATTGGTTTTAACACTTTACAATGTTGTTTGTGCAAAGATTGATCCTCATAAAATGTTCATATTTATTTTATATGCTTGGACTATTTGCAGTCCGGGAAAAAAAAAAACCAACCAACAAACAGAAGGCAACATTAATAATCATCTTTTAGATACTGTAGTCTGAAACCTATTTTATTCTACTCATGTCTTTGAGGCTTAAACACTGAGTCTTGTCATAAAGATAAAGTAGATTTGTTAGATTTTACGCCTGTATGTTCAGCTACATCTTGAACTGAAGCTGGAATACTCACAGCACTGTAACAGAAATGCTAGAAAGAAACTGTGGACTGATACACAGGAACACATTAGTGAAAATTAAGTATCTCAGTAGTAACACTTTTAATTCCTGACAAACTCAATACTTTGCTTCCTAATCAAAAGAAGATTTCTTTGGTTAAGTCCTTTGTGATGGGTTGACCCCAGCCACCCATCAGCTGCTCGCTCAATCCTCCCCACAACAAGAAAAACTCGTGTCTCTGAGCGGTGGCTACTCTGGAAAGACTACCTCCCAGTTTTTATTGCTGAGCATGATGTTATATGGTATGGAATATCCCTTTGGTCAATTTGGGTCAGCTGTCCCAGTTGTGTCCCATCCCAAGAACTTGCCCATCCCCAGCCTACTTGCTGGAGAGGCAGAATGAGAAGCAGATAAAGCCTTGACACTGTGCAAGCTCTGTTCAGCAACGGCTAAAACGTTGGTTTATTATCAACACTGGTTTAGTCACAGATCTAAAACACGGCACCATACAGGCTGCTATGAAGAAAATTAACTCCATCCCAACAGACCCAGTACATCATTTCAGTTGTAAAGGCAGAAATATAGCAAGAGAACTCAGTAAGAACTTGCTCTTACTGGAAATGTGGGAAACTGAATCGTTGGTTCCTAATAATTGCTTAATTTTTGCTACCTAAGTTTTCAATGAAAAGCAAAAGTTGTAACCTTTTTACTTCTTTGTCTTTGTATGCCCTAGTGCTGTTTACAACGCTCTTTCCGAGCTGAAGTGTTTACCTGTCCTGCCTGCCGCTATAACCTTGGAAAGAGCTACACCATGGTTCCTAACAAGATATTGCAGACACTCCTTGACCAGTTCTTCCCTGGTTACAGTAAAGGACGATGATGTGTTCAAATTCTTCCATACTTCTCCCATTGACTTTATAGATAGTAAAGGAGAATAAACATCTTAAAGTCAACAGTGATCCAGCCAGCTTGACAGAAGTGAATCTATTGTCACATTTTGAATCAGCTAATCCTCTTCCTCCCCATCATCATCTTTCTTCATGTAGTGAGAACTCTTAAGTCTCTGCTGTTTTTAACATTAAAAGTAGTTTTGGTGAACTGACAGTTTTTAAAGGGAGGAAAATAAAAAAACCCAACCCAAACAAGAAGCTTTAGGTCTAAGTGGTGAGTCCTAGCTGGTACTTAAGTTATGATCTGTTTTTTGTAACTACCTCAGGTAGAGGAAAACAAATTGTGGGGAGGAAAAATCATTCATAAACTTTTAGCTGCCTGCTGCTTTCTTAATTTTACTTGTGTCTAGTCTATGTGGTTTAATTCAACAAAAAAAAAGCCAAAAAAACCAAACACCCAAAATAAAACAATGAAAAACAAATAGCACTTAAGTCAGCTGGATTAAAGGACAGCAAAATCTGTGGTGGGCATAGTCTTTTTTTTTTTTTTCTTTCTTCCATGATAGTGTACTTTTTTGCAAGAACAGGCTGACTTTTAGGCTATTTTTGTGAGCTTCACTGTGCTTTTTATTGTATCTTATGCAAGCTGACTACTAAGGACTAATGAAAAAAATGAATGCATTGTTACTGCAGTAGTGTAAAGTGATCTGTGTTTTTTTGCACTTAGCAGATAGTCAAGACAGTAGTTGTGTACAAAAATTCATATAAAAAAGCGCCACTTTTGTATTAGTTTAAAAAGTATGCTTTTAGTAGGTCTTGTATCAGTGGCAATAAATCTATAGAGCATTGAAGACAGTGCTAACTTGAAAAGGGTTTAAATAGCTTCATATCGTGACCTGAAATTTTATATACAATATATTCCTCCAAATTATACATTATTAAATATTTTATGATTCAGAAATGTTGCTAATTTTGGGGGGGGTGTATTATCCAAACTTGTCAAATTATGACATTTTAAATTAAGATACTTTTTTCAGACTACAGAATATTTCCTAAGGCAGGTTTCTTATTCTTCAAACTTGAGTCTTCATATACTGTAATTCATTCATCAAGAAAACAGAAGAATGTTTGTTCAAATTAATTTCTAAGTCACTATGCCCCCCCCAATCATGCCTTAAGAAAAAATACCTAACCTGATTCAGGGTCTTACATATCAGATATATATATTTCTCCTCTAGAAGTGCTTGTGCTACAGATGCAGCTATTCAGGCTCTGCTTGAGACAAGCACAAGTAGCCCTAGCTCTAACTATCAGAGCAGGAGTCCTGGGACCTGCTGCAGGAGAGAGCTTTTCCTTCCCGTTAGCATTATATGTTGCAGGATCCCAGCACGGTGATCAGTAAAAAGGTTGTCTAAGTAGTCACCAACTAAGTAGTACACCAACAGTGTATAGTCTACAATGGAGATATGCCATGATGTTGGAGGGAAATAACAACTGCATATTATTTTTTGTGTCAATTCTCATTTCAGACCTTTGAAATACTATTTATTGTTTACTGTTAAATATTATTTGAGGCTGCATTATATCAGTAAGATATTATCTTTGATTTGTTAATAGTTTTATGTTAAGTGATAATCCCCTTATGAGTGCTTGTCTACATATAAATTCATATTGGAGAAGTATGTGAACATTTATGATGACATTCTCCAATTCAAAACCTTGCCTTCACCTCTATAATGAATCAGACAAATGTAATAGTGCTTTTTTTTGTTGTTCAGTTAGTTTTAGCTAAAGAATTTTGGTTACACTGTACTAATGCATACTGCTTTAATGTTGTTAGCATCTTGAATCACATAATATAGAAGACATGTATTGTTGGACAACTCAGAAGTTAAAGCTTCAGCTTTTGATCTTTTTCTATACCTACTAGGAAATGAGATTTCAGGCACTATGCAACAACTGTATTAATATTAAGCATATATTTTGAGAACTGTAGACTGTTTCCTAAGTCCATAGATTTGCCAAATTGTAACTCAATACTTTTTACGGTGAAAATTATAACTTTGTGACCAAAACATGCATATGTATAATATACACCTACCAAAAGTCTACACTATTTTATACCTTTTCATGGCCTTTGAATTGGTAAAAAGCTACCAGACTGAATTGGTGAGGTAAGATACTACATAAAAAATGCTTTGGAAAAGGCAGCTTTTAATCTAGATTCCTGAGTCTTAAACTGAGGTTGGTAACATTCATCAAAACACACAAATATCTAGAAAATATAAATTTCAGCTACTGACCTTCTCTGTTAAATGTTTATCAAGAAACTGTTCCAAATATTAACTTTTTTTAAATTATTCAGAGGAGTTGGTGACTTTTGATTACTAGAGAACCTAGCTTTTCCCTCCAGTCTGTATTAATTCAGTGAGTTTACTTTTAATCTGACATTTGTCACAAAGTTTAAGGCCAACTATAGGAAGTTCCTAAACTTTTTTATGGTTTTGGCTTAACTATTTTTTTCAGACCATTTTAATGACTTAAGCACAATTGTTTGTAATGAACAGATTGACAAGATTTTTCATAGCTAGTTGCAACACATCCACTGCTTTCACCGATATTAGCAGTCCAGTTTGTAGTATTTCACAATTTTGTAAACCCTTAGTGCTATACTAATGTCCATTAAATGTCTTTTTCAATATTATTGAAGTGTAAAATTTTCTGATGCTGAATCTGTCTCTGTATACAACAATGGCTTGTCTGTTTCCTGTTACTTTTGATGGTGCAAACTTTGTCAAATTAAATGCCCATTGGAAGTCACGAAGTAGGTAATGAAGAATTGCAACTCCAAAACCTTTACCCTAAAGGACACAAAAGTAGAGTAGTTAAAATAGCCTCATTTTTGTCACTTCAAAGAAAGCCCCCGGGCATTCATGTGACTGTATAACATAAAGTTCTAGTGGTTACTGTTTGGACGATGTAAAATTGTGCAGTCATTTCTCCACTTCCTGATCTGAAGCACTACTACTTTATATAGTGACAAACTAACTCAGCTACAAAGGAACTCACTTCATTGAACTCAAGTATCTGCACAGACATTCCAGAAAATCTCCTGTGTTCCTTTCAACTACACTACACTGGTATCTTCATCATAAAGTTATCACATGTAAATTCTAGTCCACCAACTATATGGACAGTGTCAGAAGCCAAATTTTTATATAAACTGATTGATAGGAACAGATGGGAAGATGGTCCTACCGGCCACACTATTCCTGATACAGGCCAGGATGCCATTGGCTTTCTTGGCCACCTGGGCACACTGCTGGATCATGTTCAGCCTGCTATCAATCAACACCCTCAGGTCACTCTGTTCATCAGCTTTCCAGCCTCTCCTCCCCAAACCTGTAGTGATGACAGGAGTTGTTGTGGCCAAAGTGCAGAACCCAGCATTTGCCTTATTGAAACTCATACAATTTGCCTTGGCCCATCAAGCTAGTCTGTCTAGATCCCTCTGCAGAGCCTCCCTACCCTCAAGCAGATCGACATTTCCACCCAGCTTGGTGTCACCTGCAAACTTACTAGGGGTGCACTCGATCCCTGGCCATCCAGCCATTTTTTTACCCAGCAAAGTGTACGTGCATCCAGGCCATGAGCAGCCAGGTAAGAAATATTACCACTAGCAATGCTATTGGTAATACATGTATTAAATCCATTTGTCTCTAGAAAATAAACAGTTACTGCTGTGGCTGATATTCATTGCTATTGCCTTATGATGCATCTGGAATAAAAAGGTTTGCATCCTGTTCTGTGCAGGGAGGGGAGAGGTGAGAGAGAAGGTGCAGGGTTCACCTAGATCTCAACAGATAAGGTCTGATGACAAATGGCTTAATAAAATACCTGTTTTAATAAGCTAGAAAAAAAAAATAAAAAAGAGGAATATAGATAGTGAGCAAATCTTACATGCCTTCAGATGCTGGGTCTCACAGTTCATGCAGCATCAGTTCAACCCTGGATAGATTTTTCCATTAAGAGGTGCCTCATTTTTGGTCATTCAGGCAACTATAGGCTTTTCTTCCAAGAAAACAACTTTTCATCATTTCTACTGTCAAACAGGAAGGTTGTTCACAGAAGAACTTCTTGCTGCACTGTTAGATAAAGGCAAGGCCACAAAGGTGGTGTAATCACCAGTATCAAGTGGGAGATGCCCACAGGCTCCTCTGCTCCAATGAGCTGTCTGAGTTTATCTTGTGGCCAAGGGATTTGTGCAACACAACACAGGCCTAAAGACCAAGCTGTACATGCAGCATAGCACAGAACAGAGTTAGGCCTATGCAGGTTAACTGGTACATGGACCAAATATAGTGGTGTCCTGGTCAGGATCACTACATTCCACCCCTTGAGCCACATACAGCTTACCTTTCCCAAAATTGTTATAAGTTACAGATTATATTAGTAACATACGTGCATCTGCTTGAGCAGGTCCAGAGGAGTGCTATGAAGATGATCAAGGGGCTGGAGCACCTCCCATATGAGGACAGGCTGAGAGAGTTGGGGTTCTTCAGCCTGGAGAAGAGAAGGCTCTGGGGACACCTTATAGTGGCCTTCCAGTAGTTGAAGGGGGCCTGTAAGAAAAATGGGGAGGGAATCAGAGACCGTAGTGATAGAACAAGGGGTAGTGGTTTTAAACTGAAAGAAGATAGATTTAGATTATACATTAGGAAGAAATTCTTTACTGTGAGGGTGGTGAGACACTGGAACAGGTTGTCCAGAGAAGTTGTGGATGGTCCCTTCCTGGAAGTGTTAGATGGGGCTTTGAGCAACCTGGTCTAGTGGAAGGTGTCCCCACCCATGGCAGAGGGGTGTTGGAACTAGTTGATCTTTAAGGTCCCTTCCAACCCAAACCATTCTAAGATTCTATGATACAGGCTTCTCAACCCCAAGTACAGGGCACAATAGAGATGACATGGCTTGTTCAAGATAACAAACTCCTCAAATACAATATCTTTTGCAAGGGTCCCAATACACATATAACTTTGAAAACTATGCTAATATTTAAAGTTTTAGCACAAAGAAGATAAAAGCACAGTTTTGAGGCAACCTTAACATCAGGTACTTTGAACAGGCAAATTCAGGCTATGAATACATGGCTCCATAGCTGGCATCACCATAAAAATTTTGGCTTTTTTGACAATGGGATGACTTATACAACACCAGGTTTGCTGACACTGATCTTCCTCATTTCTTCAATGCCTGGCATCTGAGGAGGACTCCCTCTGCTCTGCCTTCAATCCTGATCTGTGTGTCCCTGAATACAGTATGAGACTCCATCTCCTGAACGCAGTTCCCATCTGCCTCTGGTCCCAGTCTGGGACTTTCCCAGTGCCTGCTCCACAGCATCAGTGGTGATGGTCACATAATTGCCATCGGTGGAGGGGGATTTGGTTTGACACTGGTTTTGTAGGTATTTGTATATATTCAATTTTTTTATTATTATTATTTTCATTTTCATTAAAGCTGTTCTAGTTTCCTTTTCTAATCAATAAGTCTCCCTGATTCCCTTTCTCTTCCCCTTTTGGGAGAAAGGAGGGCTAACAGAGACCATCTGTTATAGGTCTAGCAGTCTACCTTGACCCTAAACCGTGACACATGTTTAGCAGATTGCGACTGATAATCTATCTTAACATAACAACCCACAAAACCTCACCTCAACATCTTTGTTATGTAAGATTTTTTTTTTTTTACTCCTTTTCGTGTACTGGAAACTGTGTAGTGTGTGCAGGCTATGAAAAGCCATCAATCAACTAGCCCAGTATCCTATAGCTTTTCTAATATATTAAATAGAGGGTGGGTGCACAGCAGGTCTTCTAACTGCTGCCTCCAAGAAATATATTGTCATTGAATCTTCCTGAAAACATCTAGCAATTAAAGACATTATTGCTGTGTTCTTGCCCCTGGGTGTAGTAGCTCAATGTTTATGGGGCAGCATGCTAGCATTTTTGAGAACCAGAAGGCCTTCCACCCCTCAAGGGCGAAAACTATGCTGTCAACTCTCTCTCTGAAATGTTTATACATGAATGCACACATCATGAGGAATAAATAGGAGGTATTGGAGATCTGTGTTTGGTTGCAGGGCCATGATCTCCTTGCAATTACCGAGATATGGTGGGATAGCTCACATGACGGGAATGTTGTCATGGACAGTTATGTACTTTTTAGGAAAGATAGACCAACAAGGCAAGGCAGAGGAGTTGCTCTTTATGTGCGAGAGCAACCGGAATGCATTGAGCTCTACCCGGGGGGGGGGGGGGGTGTGTGTGAAGAACATGTTGAAAGCTTATGGGTAAGAATTAAGGGGAACACAAATATGGGCAAAACTGTTGTGGGTATCTACTACAGACCACTAAACCGGGAAGATGTCCATGAGGCATTTTACAGACAGCTGGAAGTAGCCTCAAGATCACATGCCCTGGTGATCATGTATGACTTAAGTCACCCTGATATTTTCTGGAAAGGCCGCACAGAGAGGCATACTCAGTCTAGAAGGCTCTTGCAGTGCATTGACAATAACTTTCTGATTCAGGTGATGGAAGACCTGATGAGGAGATGTGTGCTGCTGGACCTTGTATTAATGTACAAAGGTCTGGTTGAGGATATGAAGGTTGGGGGCAGCCTTGGTGGTAGTGATCACGACATGGTAGAGTTTAGTATCATACAAAGAATAAGCAGAGCAATAAGTAGGATTGCAACCCTGGACTTCAGGAGGGCTAACTTCGTGCTCTTCAAAGACCTACTTGGAGGAATCTCTTGGGCTAAGACTCTAGAAGTTAGTCGAGCCCAAGAGAGCTGGTTAATATTCAACATCACTTCCTGCAAGCTCAAGATAGGCACATACTTTTGAATTAAAAAAAAAAAAAAAATCAAGTAGAGGAGACAGGAGACTTGCATGAATGAGCAAGGAGCTGCAGAAAAAAATTACGTGGAAGAAATAAGTTCACAGTATGTGGTAAAAGGGACTGGTCACTTAGGAGAGTTATAGGAACGTTGTCAGTGTATATATGGTAAAAGGAAGAATAGGGAAAATGTGGGCCAATTGCTGAATGAGGTGGGAGCCCTGGTGATGGAGGATGCAGAGAAGGCGGAGTTACTGAATGCCTTCTTTGCTTCAGTCTTCACTGCTAAGACCAGCCCTCAGGAATCCCAGACCCTGGAAGTAAGAGAGAAAGCCTGAAGGGAGGAAGGTCAACAAGGACTGGGTTGGAAATCACTTAGGTAAACCGAACATGCACAAATCCATGGGCCCTGATGGGATGCACCCATGAGTTCTGAGGGAGATGGCTGATGTTGTTGCTCTACCACTCTTCATAATTTTTTAAAGATCAGGGAGAACAGGTGAGGTGCCTGAGGACTGGAGGAAAGCCAATGTCACTCCAGTCTTCAAAAAGGGCAAGAAGGAAGGCCCTGGAATTTGCAGACCAGTCAACCTCACCTCCTCTTCTAACCCACACTTCCTGAGATTTCCCACGAGGATGTTATGGGTTAAGAAGGTTATCAGGAATAGCCAGCATGGATTCGCT
Source organism: Megaceryle torquata (assembly GCA_024611175.1). Lineage (NCBI taxonomy): Eukaryota > Metazoa > Chordata > Aves > Coraciiformes > Cerylidae > Megaceryle > Megaceryle torquata. The sequence continues at coordinate 31 of JANIJG010051195.1, read as the reverse complement.
AAAGGGAAGTTGTGTTTGACTAATCTGATAG
>JANIJG010046765.1:0-26048 GCA_024611175.1 Megaceryle torquata | reverse complement strand
GGAATAATACATATAATCATCTATCAGTTCAATTCTATTAAATAAATAATTTATCTTGGTAGGGAAGAGGAAAGAACTGGCATTAAATCAGTGCCAATATCCCCATAAAACCTTTCCTTGTCTTCCACTCCATGGTGGAACAAAATTATCCTGGTCAAGTGAAGATCATCACAAGCATCATTAGTAAGAATACCTGCGAGGGAGAAATCATGCCGTCTATAACTTCATATTCATATTACCTGAATTAAAAATTTTACTTTAACGTTAATATTATTAGTTAAGAATAACTAGGCTAGACAGATAGTTACTGTAATGTATTGTAAATTAATGGAAGAGAGGAGGAAAAATGTTAATAAAAGAAGAGAAATAAAATTTGGCATATTTACCAGATGGTCAAATAATTAATATATCATCAAGTTATTTAATTACCTAGTTACAAATTTATGGTGCAGTAGCAGTATAGCACCTTAGAAATTAAACCCATATCTAAAATCTGATTCTGGTCTATTAATATTAAAACATATCTCTACAGAACTATGCAAAATCAAAATATCTATTCCTGTGTCTTTTGCTATTGTGTATTTCCACCTATATTACTGATTTTACATTATTCTCCTATGGGCCCTGATCCAAAGCTCTTTGAAATAAGGAGTTCTTGACAGATTTAGAGCTTCCATTTTTTACCCCTCAGCATCTCCAACAGAAATGTTTCCATTTACAAAGCAACAACAGAACCTATGTTTTGCACAGGCCTGTACATATATTTTTTTAAAGTTAAGAAATTTACCCAGGGAGATGAAAAAACACAAGAAACAGTGCAATATTTTGCAAGTAGAAGGACCAGCTAAAGCTATACAACAGGCAAAAGCAAAAAAAAAAAAAACCAACAAAATAATGCAACAAATGAAATGGAGCCAACCACAAACATTGTCCCTTCTAATCTAAGGGAAAAAGCACTCATCAAGTAACAAGACTTAAGAGGACCTTCTGCAGAATTTAAACAAAATTCATCATTCTTGGAATGGAAAAAGAATATTAAAACACTTATCTCACACTAGTTTTGGCTTTTTTTTATATACTTCAGTGTTTCTTCAAAATGAAACTGGTTTGTGGGTATTTAGCAGTTTTTATGAGGCTTGCTTATTTTTTAGAAACTTTGCTACCAACTTTATGCATAAGGAATGAAGAGGAGGGGGGAAGGAGAAGCAAGGAAATCAGCTGAACCTTTCCAGGCAATTAGTTATGCATCAGATAAATTGTTTTCTACAGCTGCACAACTGAACTTCTTTTTTGATTTGGGATTCAAATTGACTCATAAATATTGAAATTATAAGTTTAAGGAAATGGTACTATTTGACACATGGCCTATTTCTAAGAATTAGTCTAATGGAGAAATCATGGCTGAAGTGTTATCATTTTAGGATGGGAATACTGCTATTCTCGTACCACTTCACTGACCCTTTTAATAAAAGATCTGTGTAGTGATTATTATTCTACTGTGCACTATTGCCTTCATTCTACTACTATGCAGCTCTTAGCAGTTCATTAGGTTGAATTTTCATTCAGAAGTACTTTCCTCACTGTTAACTGTTGCAATGCTAAAGCACCTAATACCAGTCTGTTCCACAGACCACTTATACAGAACATACGGTACCTGTTCCTATACCAGTTTCTAGTATTTTAGGGTTTTTTACCATCCTGAATATGAAGCTAGTTGTATAATTCAGTCTTCCTCCTCCAGTCCACTTTTCTTTTTACCTCTGCAGCTACATGGACACACCTTTTCTGTATATCATAATTAATATATTCCTCTTCCTGAGAGCAGGCTATTGCCATGGTGCAGTGATTATAGCTTTAGAAGGAAAACAAACTGTTTCAGCAGATGCAGCTCATATTGAAGGCACTGCAGAGACAAGAGAGTTATACAGAGGCCAGACTCGACAGACTCCTTCCAGACCCAGTTCTTGTGATTTGACTCCTCATGTGTACGTCTGCAGTAATAAAAATAATAAAAATTATTATTCTATTTCCTGCCAACTTCTGAAAATTTGAAATCTGGTTTAATTTTGTTTTGGAACAAATCTTATTCAATAATTCTAATAAGCAAAAATTCATTTTTTCCTTTAAAACAAAATGGAATGTAGGGCTGGGTGGCCTCCTTTAGGACACTGCAATCTAAAGGTCAAATCTCTTCTCCATCTCATTCCTGGGATTGCTTTCTATTATACATTAAAAAAAAAAAAAAGCAAAGACCTGAATTTCCTCTGTCATTCAAATCCCAAGCCACTTGTCATGCTGTCATATCTCTATGTATCCTCACTACTTCCTACCAAAACTTACTTTAACCAGTAATATCACATTGAAAATTCAAATAGAAACATTATAACATATTTGTTTGGCATTTTTTTTTCTAACATGCAAGCATTACTCATACTTCTGCTGTTCCTCTTTGCTGATCAGATTTACAGTTTTATGGCATTCATATGTAATTCCCTACCTTCCGGGCAGTCTGATTTGATATGAATGCTTTACATGCTACTAAGCTATGAAGCTATCTCATAGATGATGTTACTATCAGCATCACCCATTGTAAAGCTCCTCACTGACATGTTGCTGAGTCTCTAGCCTTTTAGAGTGGTGATCTATACCATGCACTAAATTGAAGTGTGGGTCAGACTAGAATACAGGGGTAACTCTGCTTTTCAATGAGCTGCCTTTAACAGCCCTTGTTTTCTTACTACTTCCATTTTGAATCACTTTTGTCTCTTGACCCTGAGAATGCAGGACTCTGTTAAAGTTTTTCTGAAGATCTTTTTAGCACTGCTTCTCTTTTAGTGTCTGGTTGGTTCATTTGATAACACTGAATTTTTTGCCTACAACAGGCAGGTCTAACTGCCAACCTTTCCTTCTAATGGATAAAGTTTCTCAACTATCAAGGTTCTAAAACTCCCATTGCTCTTGAGCATCCAGTTGTCAGGCACATTCATTCTTCTCATTGATCTTTGCATATCCCTTGCTCTGTGCTGTCATCCTGCCTCAGTGAAGCCTGTTTAGAGAGATGCGTCACAAATTATAACATAGTTGAGAGTACAATCTGTTTAAGGATGCTACCATTTCCCTAACCAATCTCTTTGTTCTAAGCTGACTTAGTTTTCTCCCTATGTTAAAAGTCTGACAGTTTATTTGTCTCTCTTGTATTTGCCTTTTTGCAAGTGTTTTATTTCACCACTCTTGATAGCTGGCATCAACTTTGCATTGCAGCAGATGTGGGGTGCTTTTTAAAATACATCCTTTACAATGTTCCTGAAAAAGTAACCTTTAGTGCATTATAACTTGTAGTAAATATGACTGTTACAGGAATTGTAACTCGCATTAAACTAATCCAGCACATTCTTTCCTACCCAGAGAATATTAAACACCTACATCCTGATAATCAATTGCTAAAAACAATTATTTTAATGACTTATTAAACAGTCTCTGTTCTTGGAACAGTATCTTATCTGTGATACGTAATCATAAAAGTCAGCTGCATTAAGGTATATCATCAAATGTAGGCTTCTTCCCTGCAGTACTTTGTTGGAAGTTTGTAGGGAGACTTAATAATCACAGGGAAATTTTAGACTACCAGAAATCTGATTGTAACACTATCAGCCAAACACTCTAGTTTAAGTTCCTCCCCCTAATGAAATCACTTCCAGCAGCAGCCTATTCCGCTCAGTAATCTGTCGTGCAAATCTAAGTTAGGTATAGCCCCACAATGACTACCTACACATGATGCTCAGACCTGCGTAGTATTAGGAGGTTGTGTCACATCACAATCTGACAAGGAGTGAATACGATGTCCATTGGTGTCAGCTATGTTAAAAGCATTAGTCTTCAGCAATTAGTTTCAGTTTCAGCTGCGCTGTTTTTTTCTCTAATACATTTTTTTTCTGATACATTTCTAAAAACCCCACTAGATAAGCATAGATGACAGAATTTGCAAAGACAAGCATGAAAAAAGGCATGTCTAAGAACAATCTTCACACTGCAGGATGATATTTTTAGATTCTGTAGTCCGGAAGTCTGAACATTTTAGAAAACAAAAGTTCCAAACTAAAATAAGCCGGCTGGACATACAAATTAAACACAGAGATACAAAGAGTTGAATGAAGACTCAACTCTAGAGTCTTCTACAACCTTCTTAGAGGTCTCCTTAGCTCAGAACAAATTCTTAGGTACTGACTATAGTAAATGCATTCCTGCTTCTACAAAATTTCCCAGAGACCTTAGGGACAAGAAGGTCCTTTAATCCAAAATAGTTCATGTATGCTGTAGGTCAAAATTAGAGAATTCTAAAGCATGCTGAGTTCTGAATGATCAAGTAGTATGATTAAGGTCAAGCAAAAATAAAATGAGTCTTGAAATGAGGGAAGATGGGAGTATGGGTTGAGACACAATTGCTGCACAGGCACAGTAAATATGATTGTAATTAACAAAAATTAAGTAGAAAGAAAACCAAAACAGAACAAAAGTGTGCCCATTATAAAAAATAGGCTGCATTTGAAAACACAAGAATTAATGCATATTTAAAAACCTGATTTTTAAAGTTCTGAGGCTGAGGTCCTAAACAGCAAACTAGTTCAAACCAGTCTTGTCACTTCTATGAAAACATGATCTGGTTTCAGTAAAACTTTTTGTTATGTCTTACCTTAAGATACGTAGTAGTTTTTTATATGTGCTAAACATTGTCTTACTATTGTAAAGATGAAGCTTAAATATGTTCTGATTCAGGTTATAGTCTAGCAACTGATATGGTGTTTTCACCAAGGTGTGGTTCTAATTCTGAAAGAGTACATAGCCAGATGCAATCTTTCTTAAAGTATTTTTGTGTGGTATACCTAGCAGCTTTGAAAACAAAGAAATAAAAGATTATAGACCTAGGATCATGAGTTACCTTTTCAACAGTGGCCCAGATGAAAAATTGGCACAAGTGAGAGAGTGGCCATTCATTTCTCTGAAAGACAAGAAACTCTCCAAAACTAAATGGAACACTTCTTGTTACAAATTATTCAGACCGGACCTATGAAAATTAGTTTATTCAGAGTTTAAAGACCAGATAAGCTGCACAGAATTTTTCTTTTGTTTCAACAACCTTTTTTTCCTGTGTCCAAAAAAATCTTTGACAAATCTAAAATTAATGCGCTTTCTGTAATACAGAAAATTTGTAGGCAATTTCATGCAGACTTTTAAGGAAGAAGAAAGCATTGGTAATGGCTACAGAAAAAAAAGAAAAAGAAAAAAAATATTTAATATGCATCCATCATCCTCGAGCAAAAAAGTAATAAAATGGCATCTGCCAATGCCTTCTGGCAGCCTGGAAAATGCCTAATGTTCAAGGAAGAGAAACAGATTCCTGAAATAGACCTCTAAGGACATCCCAAATGGGTTACCATCTATTTTCAGATCTATTAGCAGAAAGCTGGCAGGTGGATTTATTTTCCTGGCAAAAGTGTTGTCTGACTCATGTCTATCCTGCTTAAAGCCTTGGAGTAGACATAGGCACTCCCCGTGGCAACTTTCTCCATGGCTGGGGAACTTTTGTATCTGTGCAATAACATACATGAATCCCTGTATCTCATTTGCCTAATACATAATCTGTGATCATACCAGCATGCCTTTATTAGGTTTTATAATGCTTTAGGTCTGATAAAATTCCCTGAGGAAGGGAAAGGAACAGGGAAGAGTGGAATGCTCAGAAAAGCTTCCCTTGTCTCAAAACATTGAGTCCCGCCTGATTCCTGGTCACCATAACATCTCACATACTCTATGGCTGACTTGTCTTTCTGCTTTCTTCTATCCCTACCAATACGTATTCACATTAAGACATGGTCTTTGCCAGCGTTGACCAAAGCAGAGTCTATTTTTCTGAGCAAGCATTATAACTTCATAAGGGCACACGCAAATGAAACATGTCATTTGTCAACATACCATAGTGTGATGGCAGACACAGTGAACTGAGACCTTTGAGGAAGGGAAGAATATGCAAAGCAGTAAGACTTTGCATATCCTCTGCAAGGACTATATGGACCAGAAAAGCCAGATACAGAGTAAGCCTTATTTATACTGTAGGCAGGGGTGAGAGCATATCGAATCATAGAATTATTATGGTTGGAAAGGACCTCAAGTCCAACCTTCATGTCAACATCTCCCTAATGACTAGACCATAGCCTCAAGTGCTACATTTACTTGTTTTTTAAACCCCTCTGGGGATGGTGACTCCACCACCTCCCTGGACAGCCTGTTCCATTGTCCAACCACTTTCTCAGTAAAGAATTTCTTTCTAATATCCAAGCTAAACCTCCCCAGTGCAATTTCAGGAGACTTTCTCTCGTCCTACCATTAGTAATCTGGGAGAAGAGACCGACACCAGACTCACTATAACCTCCTTTTAGGTAGTTGTAGAGAGCAATAAGGTCTCCTCTCCGTCTCCTCTAGACTATACAATGCCAGTTCCCAAACTGGAGTTAGCATTTAGCATTTAGTCCATACCCAGATTTACCTTTCCCATACACAATTTTCCCTTGGCTAATGACCTACTTAGTTTGCCCCAGAAAGCAGCAGAACAGTATGAATTCATTATGGATGACCAAGAGCCATAGCATCCAGCAAGGGGTACACCAGTATAAACTTCTCAGTAGTGAGAGCTTTGCTTGACATTCATCTCCTTAGAAGTAGTACAGATTTCCAAGGCAAGGCAGATAGATGTTAAGAAAATAAGTGGAATTTCCATCTAGTTACTGCTATAATCCACTTTCTCATAACAGGTGGAAAGAGAACAGGAATATAGAACATTAGCCACCTCAGGTTAGAAAGAATATTAAATAGTTTAGCAATTGTTTTAAAATGTAGGCTGGAAAGGATTAGGGCTTTACAAAAGGCTACAGTATTTAAAAATATCTGAATACTTTTATGTGAATCTGAGTGCTTTCAAGCCTGCACATCTGCATCATAAACTTTTGAAAATGGTTCATAACAGCAAAAATACCAGAGAGATTTACCGTTACTGCAGATCCTCTTTGCTTTAGAAGAATGTTCTCTCCCCTCAGTCTTGCCTCAGGCCATTAAATAATAAAGCAGTAATTACCAGAAAATTCCTTGGGAATTGTTGCTTCATTATTAAAGCAGGATATGGTTTACAATAAAAATAAATAAATAAATAAGAGTGGAATTTTCAGAAATTACTTCACTTAAAAAACAAACAAAAGCCGATTACTTTCTAATGCAAATTTTGTGCTTGCAACTCAATGCATATGCTAAAAAGGCAAAATAACCTGAAAACTAATGGGCAATATTGAAGTGAGGTTTTCAGCCTCAGGAAAAGTAATGACAGTTGGAACCAGCTTCCCAAATAAGCCAGAGATTATATTGTGCATGAAGTATAGAGTGGACAGTGTGCAAAAGGAGGTCTGCAGTTGCTTGGTTTTAGCTAAGCACCATCTTAGTCTCTTTCCCTTGTCCCTCCAGCTGCTCTTTTATGCTTTGCCACAAATTCCCTCACTGTGCATTTAATAAAGAGATGATGTATGGGATTCAGCTACCTTCATAAGTAATGAGGTTCATCTAAGGTGCTGCAGTGTGCTCTGCTAGGCACCTGGAAAGGTGTAGGTGTCCCCTACTCCTGGCAGATCAATCAAAATACAGTCCAAGAGCTGACTGTATGAGCACTTAGATCTAAAGACAGACCTGTTGTAGATAATAGTCTCAAGTGCAACTTTGCACATTAGGTAAGCTCTTGAAGTTTTAAGATACAAATTATGCACTGACTCTGAGTAAATGGAAGTCAGCTAAAGTAAGTACAGTTGACTGGCCAAAAGTAACAAGGCAACATTTTCCTTTAAAGGTTGCAAGTGAAAAAACCCAAACATTTTCCACAGTGTTGCATGATAGAACATTCAGAGCTCTCCTCTCTCTCGAATTCTGCATAAATCTTGATGCTTACTTGGTTTTCAGAGATCACAGATCTGTTGTAAATTTAATGTAACGTAAAGCAAAATACTAATGATTTCTAGCTGCATTACCACATTATGATTGTTCAATAACAAAATGAACTTCCTTCTCATTAATTCATATCTTAAAACACACAGCATAAAGTGGTGCCAGTATAATAATCTGGGCATCTTTGATGATAACTACATTAAATGATCTACAGTAGAATTACAAGGGCTAAACATCTACTGATGTCTTACTCTACCACATGTTCTTCCTGTGAATGTGTATTTATAAACCTACTGTAAGGAAGAAAAAATGAAGTTACTAAAATCTTTGTGGTATATATACAAAAATACCATTGGTCTCCTCCTCATGCTTAATCTGGTGAAAGTGCTCCTGAAAATATTGCGGCTAACAAATATCACCACTGCATAAGAAACTGCCCAGAAATAGCTTATTAGACCAATTACCATAATCATCTGAGCTGTTTGACCAAGTATACTCTCCCATGTAAGAAATTGTTCTAGCATGTTTTATAGTTTATGAATGAGCTGTCTCTATATAGCATTGCATTACACATTTAAAGCTATTACTGTAAAATGCAGGAAATCACATTCATAGTTAATTGCATAATTCATGAACTCAGGCAAAGTGTGAGCTTGGTAAATATGTAAAACTTTTCAATCAACACAAGCAGAATGAAAGAGGAAAACACGTTATTGCTGAAGCTTTATATAGCAAATAAATGTTGAGTGGAGGAATGCATTTTAGTTTATGTTCTCATTTAATATTACAGAGGAAAAAGTCATAAGCTCTATAAAAAAACCCCTGGAATTACCTTGATATTTTTTGGTTTTTTCTTATGGTGGAGATAGAAAGATTCAAAGATTTCCACTATCTACTCAGTCTAGGGTTGATTATCTTGACTTACAAAGCACCTAACTGAAAAAGTTGATAGAACTGTACACTTATTTACATTTTTATTACTTTTGATAGGAGCAAAGGGTGAAATAGGTAGACAAAACTACCTCAGAGGTACAAATATCTTTGAGAGTTTACAATTGAATACTAAATGACATATACAAATCTGAGACTCTAAATTGTTTTTTGTGATAGTCTCTTTCTTTTCAATTTAAAGCCAGTTTACATATAAACACACACACAAAAGAAATAAGGGAGAGAGATTTATAGATTAGAAAACTAAACAGATTTAATGAAAATAATAAAATGGAGTATATACAAAACCAGTATCAAATCAAACTGCCCTCATGGCAATTACATCACAGTCACCACTGATGCTGTGGAGCAGGCACTTGGGAAGTACCAGACCAGACAAGCGGTAGATGGGAACCAGATTCAAGAGCTGAATTCTGGAACAGGATTCAGGAACACATGGATTGGGATCAGAGCCAGGACAAGAGTCCTCCTCAGACACCAGCCACTGAAGAAAAAAACTTGACCCTTGTGATCTCTCAGCTTATGTACTGAATGAGATGTCTATGGGATGGAATCCCTCACTGGTCAGTTTGGGGTCACCTGTCCTGCCTGCCTCTCCCAGCAGGTGTGGCCTTTTACTTTCAACACCCCCGATGTGGAACACAAGATCTAGCAGTGAAGTTGGTCTGCACACCAGTCCTTGGTACTAACTCTAAACATCGAGTCTTATCACTGCTAGAAGCAGACACTGCCTGGGAAAATATGCTGTCAACTTCATAAAGTGCAGATCCTTAGGAGAAACTTAGCTGAAAAGTAAAATAACTGAACAGAATTAGTTCTGTTCTCGCTCAAACCAGGACTCCATTTTTTCGTTGTATTCTGCCATCTAAAATTCTATGTTTCCCAAATCATATTGTATATTCCTAATATTTTTTTAAATGGCTTATTATTGTAGTAGTGGACACCAGTGTGCTTAGACCCTTACCAATAACATTGCTGTTTCCGTAGTAACTAATGTACTTAAGAAGGAAAACAGCAAAGGAAAACTAGGAAAAGAAGAAACTGAAAAAAAGTTATCAACTTTCTACTGTTATGGGATTTTTTTTCTAAATGTTCATTATGTCCCCGATTCAGCAGAAAGCTGTTTCCCTTACCTGTTTCATTGCCTTCTGAGAAAACTTATTCAAGAGTGGAAAACTACTTCAATATGGTCCTGTCTGTTTTCTACAATGGTGGAACAATCAAAGCTTGCTAGTTAGTGTCTTCATGGCTCTATTTCCATATCTATATTTCCAGATAAGAAGGAACTCACTCCTATTTTGCAAATGGTTTCAGGGTAGACAGTTAAACTAGTTTGCCTAGATACCGTAGCGCTCCAGGAGCAAAAAGAGGAAAAACAGGGAAAAGGAAAGATGAAGAGAAATAAGCATTGTAACACACCCATTTATTTTAGTGCTGAGGACTGCAATGAGAATCTGCACTAGGAATCACAGAGTGACCTGCTGATAGTGCATGTTTAGAGACACATTGTATTGCCATTAGCTTGTAAATGCTGATCAGAAATCAATCTGGCGCAATTCAGGTCAGAAGGGAAAAATGCTAGTATGAGCATCTGGGCAAACATAGCACCAGGTTTCTGGATTCATATCTAGCATCCAGAAACCAAGGCTTCTAAAACTCTTATTTGATTTAGGCCTACACGGTTCCAGGCATGCATAGTACACAGCTGGTAGAAGTCAGGTAAGAATCTGATGACAGAAACTTAAGCACTGAAACAGGTTCTGATGAACTTAGACATCAGCTTCATGGAGATTAGGCAGCTATCAGAAATGAGTGCAAGGTGAAAGCACACCTACAGCATCCAGTTAAAAGCCAAATCCCCTTGCTAAACTTACCTTCAAAGTTGGTCTTAATTAGAGATAATCTTAATGAGCTGCATTGAAATGAACATCTTCTTAAGACCAGAACTACATCGCTGTTAAAAACCTTAACACAACAGTTTCTAAACCGTGCAGTAGTGGCATTGCAAAAAACTAAGGATAGACCAGCATTTCCAGAATTTGACATTTTTCCCAGTGATTTTAGTGGCTTGTGATGAGGGCAAGATCATTTAAAGGTGATAAAGACAGTGTAACAACTTTCCTTGCCTAAAGTAAACACTGTAAATGTACAACAATCAGAGTAATAACAATTGGGTTTATAATACACTCCACAAACCTCAGACAACAGAGCACAGCAGATTTGTATATTCTTTATTGCCTTTTAGTGATATCCATTCAAACAGAAAAGAAAACTCTGCTTACTGAGTTGAATGTTAATGTAAATTACAATATAGATTAAAGGGAAAATGAAGAAATTAGAAATGCTTAGAACTGGTACACAGTGTTATTTACTCTCCTGAAGCTTCCTGATAGGCTTACAATGAAGATGTAGTATCTTTGACACAAATAATGCAGAATGTCACTGTTGACATTCTGGTTACCATCAATTTATGATTTCATTTATCTACAAGATGAAGTTAACTGAGAACAGTAATCCTATAAATTACACAAAAACCACAGCAGTACTTGCATACAAATAATAAATACCGATGTTTAAGGACATATATCCTTAGTCTGCTTGTTCTGTGTGATGAACACACCCATGTATTTTAAGGTGCTTAGCTGGTATTCTGCAGAGACCCTGGTCTGTCCATATGTCATTGAACTTCCTTATCTAGTATGCCATTTTTATTACATATGTTTATTGAAGAATGATTACAAATGGATGGGTAATTTCAGAAGTATCTGCTTTCTCCTACATGATGAAATACATGGATATCTATGATTTAATATGCTGACCAGAGACTGTTAATATCATACACAGTATATACAATGCAAGTGACCTCCTTCCATATATTTCTTTTTATGGCAATTCTTTCAAGACTGACCAGAAACAGCTTAACAAATAACCACTCTGCAGTTTTTGCAGGACATTAATCATATTTTGAAGTAACTATTTGAAGTCCAGAAAGATGCACATAAGCAGCCTACCTTGTCTAATGATTGTTACAGGACTTCACTGAAATAAAATTATGTTAAGTGCAAGCATTGGAGCTTGTCAAAATGAGCAAAGAATGAGTACAGGTGCTGTTTCTTAAATATCAATCTGCTATCAAGTGATAATGACCACAGATCTACTAAGTTATTTTTATCTGTTTAGAACGAGATAAGGTAATCAAATACTGTGTAATGAAGATAACTTCCTAAAGCAGAAGAATCTTTTAGGAAAAGAGCGAAATACAAGATAGTCCATAGATAGAGCTCATTTCCACATCCAGTGATTTTTACAAAAATGTTCTGGAGAATTCTGATGTACATCTTTCTCCATCCCTAAGGTTATCATGACTTATGACAACATCAATAAAATCAGGATTTGGCCTTTGTCACAGGTATTTTTGAAAAGCCTATTCACTTTTGCATCTAAGTGTCAGAGTAACAGACAGAGTAACAGAGTAACCACTGCTAAGAGGTAAAATATAAATCTTAAAAAGGTTTCCTGTCGAAGTTCAGCTGTTTTATTAGTGCTTTTATTTATTCATTTTCTTAATTTAAAGAATCTTCTCAGAAAAAAAATTGCCATAGAAATAAGCTTACCGTACAGTCAGAGAGATCATGTGAATTACAGTTTCTCAAGTTCTTTCTGAGTGTATAATTAAGCTAGTCCTTGATATGATGATTTAATATCTTCAGTGTCAGTAATGGAAACCTGCTTCATAGAGTAAAATTGGAAATGAAAGACTGGCTGTTCATGATGCAAATTTTACTGCTAGTTTCTGTGCTTCAACGTTTTGATCATTTACGCAAATTCTCTTCAAAAACCCAGTTAAATTACATTAAATATTAGCACCACCTTTACTGCATTGTATATCTTGACTTTCAAGCAATTCTATTTGATCACATAGGCCATGATGACTACTAAAATAATAGAGAGGAATATAGTTTGTCTATTTGTGCCCTGAAAGGTTTTTCAGGAGTCAGAGAGACCTCATGCTTCAGCAAAATAAATTGAATAGACATTAGACATAAGCATCCAAACCAGAAAGTCTGTTTCACATCAAGTACATAACATACACAAGTTGATATATAAACTTTTCCTTTGTTTTATAGTGTTCTGTGTTCTCCATTATAAATTAAAAGTTCCAAAACAGAATGTTGACTGCAACTTAGTTCCAGCAGATAAAAAATATATGTAAATATTGTAATTATTTTATAAAGGCTATGTGAATGCAAAGTGAAGTCATTAGAAGAGTGTTTCTTAAAGACAACTCCCATCTTTTCTGATATTCTGTTGTTTGACTTCTAAATAAGTAAGCACTGTGTAATTTACAGAATGACACAATTATTGAGGCTGGAAAACACCTCAGAGATCAACAAGTCCAGCCTATGACCTATCACCACCACACTATCTAGACCATGGCACTAAGTGCCACATCCAATCTTTCCTTAAACACCTCCAGGGACGGTGACCCCACCACCTCTCAGGGAAGTCCATTCCAATGCCTGATCACCCTCTCCATGAGGAAATGCTTCCTAATGTCCAACCGAAACCTTCCCTGAAGCAGCTTCAGGCCATGCCCTCTCCTGTCACTAGTTGCCTGGGAGAAGAGCCCGACCCCCATCTGAGTACAACCTTCCTTTGGGTACTTGTAGAGAGCAATAACGTCCCTCCTGAGTTTCCTCCAGGCTAGACAACCCCAGCTCCCTCAACCTCTCCTCATAAGGCTTTCCCTCCAGTCTCTTCACCAGTCTCATTGCTCTCCTCTGAACCTGCTCCAGCACCTCAATATCCTTCTTGAAGTGAGGGGCACAGAACTGTGCACAGTACTGGAGGTAAGGCCTCACCAGTGCTGAGTACAGGGGGAGAATTACATCCCTATTCCTGCTGGCCACACTATTCCTGATATTCCAGGATATCATTGGCCTTCCAGGTCACCTGGGCACACTGCTGTCTCATGTTCCATCGGTTGTCAACCAGTACTCCCAGGCCCCTCTCTGCTAGGCTGCTCTCCAGCCATTCTTCCCATAGTCTGTGGCACTGCACGGGGTTATTGTGGCCAAAGTGTAGGACCCTGCACTTGGTCTTGAACTTCATACCACTGGCCTCAACCCATTGACCCATCCAATCCAGGTTCCTCTGCAGCACCTTCCTACCCCCTGGCAGGTCGACACTCCCCTGCAACTTGGTGACATCTGCGAATTTACTAAGGGTAGACTCAATCCCCTCATTCAGGTTTTCAATAAAGATGTTGAATAGGACATCTTTATTTACTCACTGTTTCTAGTAACTTAAATTTCCTTATCTGAATTAGCTTGTTTCTTCTCTGCATTACATGTCAATGTACCACTCCAGGGTACTTGCCCTTTCCTGTAGCAACATAAATACACATGTAGCAAAATAACTTCTACCACCACCACCGATACTCTAGATAATGGCCAGCACAAACCAATAAATCAGGTGCATTGTTGGAGTGCCCCTCCCAGTCTTGACAAAATTTATCTGAAAACCTAGCATTATTTACAGGAACACAGTAGGGATATGATCCAGTTTGCAAGGAATCAGTGGGAATCTTTTTGCTCTAATTTGTCAGCTATAATAGAAGCTGAAAGCAGTCACTTGGCTCTTTGAATATTTCCCAGGTTATAGTAAATTCTGCCTCAAGTGAAATTAATTTGCAAACTTCTTTCTAACACCATAACTCTTGTCCTCGGTAGATTTTGTTCACCAGGGTATTGTGTTTTGTCTGAGCTTTCTAAAAGTCAGGAAAAAATGAAGTCATTTGACTGCTTGGCATTTTTCTAATTTAATAAAAACAAACAAACAACAACAACAAAACAAAAAAGAAAGAAAATACTTTGTTGAAAAATGCATGTCCAGCTTCATTACAAAGCCAGACATTTTAGAATGAAATACCTAGCACCACTCTAGCCTTATTTTCTGGATAACATAATGTAGAATTTAAGTCCAGTTTGAAATTAAGATGTACTAGTATTTAAGACTATTACATCTGGATTTAGTGATGGTGTAATCTTCTTCTGAAATGGTTTTTACCTCCATTGTTACTCATATAATATGCATTAGCACTACACAGAACTCAGAACTTGCTAGATTCAGCACAATTACTGCCTACATAGTGTACATTGCTGAGCTATTAATCTGAAAAAGGACATTTAAATATTTTCTTTTTTTTTCTCTACTATATTTATATTTATACTGTATTTCAACTATAATTATATGACCCACTAGCTTTTACAGTTTGTCTGTTTTACAGTAAGATGTAATGGTCTGGCACAAATACTGAAATAAAGGATCATCACTTATTTTTGTTAGGAACTGCATTTTCATTGTTCATGTAGTTAACTACACAAATGTCAGAATTCAACACCTTCATGATATTTCAGAAAGAATAATGATGAGCACTTTAAGAAACTGAATAGCTGTTGTTTTTTTAACTTACCCATGTGCAAGATAAGTAATAGAGAAATGTGCAAGACTATGTTTCAAATAATAGGAATGTAGATAGAAGGAAATATTGACATGAATGTAATATTGCAGATTTATATCTGATTACTAATGATAGGTTGAAGCATACTCCTAGTTAATAGTGGTTACCATGCCATTTGGTAATGGCTTCAGAAGACAATTTATGTCAAATATTAGTTAAGTACCATAAATTATCATGATTATGCCATCTTATTTCATAACTGTAACGCTGGATTGTCCTGACCTGTATATGTACCTGGACTGATTTTTAGAATGCAGCTTGTTAAACATCCGAGGCCTGTCCCTATATATTCAGTAATGGCAGTAGAGACAACCTTAGGACCCAGAATTCTTTAGAAAGGTAGAGAAACCTGACAACAAAATATTTTTAAATGGTATCAATATTGTGTGGAACATAACAGCCCTGGTGAACAAGAAGTAGTTGTTCATCTTTGATCACCTCGCTCAGATTTGCCTCCCAGACAAAATCAGGAAAACCAGAGCAGAGTTGGAGTAGTAGAAGGAATCTGGTAAAAGAAGTACAGAAAACTTTTCTTCCCTCTTCACAGAACAGCAAATTTTATCTGAAAATAAATTAACCCTTCAGCAACCCTTTCTTCATCAAATATTACTTCTTTTTTTTGTTTGTTTTCATTATTTACTGATTGGTTTACTGTTACAGACTGAAAAGAGAAGTCTTTGTTCCAGAGACATGAGATGTGATTAAATGCTCCACAAAATGTCAGAATAATATGGTCTGTAACATATTTTTAAACTATTTTCAGAGAAGTTTTGTCACAGATACATTACTTTCATAAGAATCTTGTATGTATTTATATCTGAAAACAGATACAGAAATGAAATGTTAAGACAGATATATAACTTCTGTCTTAATAATAGAAATTTTTTATCTAATACCAAGAATAATTATGGTAATGATTTCTTGATAAGAATCTCCCTACATCTAGACTAAAGTAGTTCTTCATGGTTATAGATTATTTCCAGAATACTCATGGGTTGCAACTGCTATTCTCTGAGGAAGTGTTTTACCAGATTTTCCACTGAAATGGAGAGATTAAACCTTCTGAAAATTCTCTTTCATTTACTTCAGCAAGCAAATAGTTTATACTGACTAATGGGGACTCACAAAGATAACAGTATTTTCAACAGGCCTTCCTAATAGAATCTGAGTTTGTTATGAATTAACTGATGAGTTTTCATTTTGTGAATACAGTTGTGTGATCAAAGAACACTTTCACCTCAGATAATAAATTTTAAAATGCTCTGCCAAGAAAACTCTTTATTTACTGAAAAGTAAATGTGGTTAGGATGTACATTCAGTTGTAAATCGTGGTTATAAGGCCACAATAGAGTTGAAAAAATACCAAGCTAAAGGAGTTCTCTGGCCAAGGATAAACAGGAGGAACTGACATTGAAGAGAGAAAATAACATGGTCAAAGCTGGTAGATTATAGGCATTGAAAAATATTAATTGGTAACACAACTATTTTCTGTTGATAAGCTTAATCTTATATTCTGTGCCTCTAGATGTCTCCCAAGAAGTCACAGCAAAAGTAAAAAAAAAAAAAAAGTCCTCCATCCATTAAAACCCACATGAGTGTTGTCCTTGATATCAACGAGAATGTAGAACAGATGGCAACTTCCCATTTCCTGTCTACAACTAACATAACATGACAGGCAAAACCATGCAGTATTTCTGTTTTTTATGAACCAGAAAAAAAATAAAATGTCCTTCTAGTATTAATATTACTCATGAGTTTTAAACTTATTACTATTTGTCCAGTAATTCCATCTACATTTCAAAGTCCTGAATGCAATTTAATAACTAACAATACAGCAAGAATTTTGGTTTTAACTCTATGGAAAAAAAAACCAAAAAACAAACAAAAAAAAAAAACCCAAATGCAACTTTTCATTTGCAAGGTTTTCTTCATTCAATTAAAAAATAGCAATGAGTAGCACATTTTAGCTGTAACCTTTAAAGTTTTACACAGGGAAACACATATCCTTTTAACACACTCTGCATATCTTTGCTCTAAAAGTATGGATAAGCACAAGAATAAAGTTTAAGTGTAGCTAAATGCTTACCTGAGTTAAAGATAAAAAAAGAGAACAAAGAGATATAGAGCTTTGTAAAGCTGTTCCTATGATTTTTCATATCCTAGGCATGAAAGCAGTTTTCAATACTATCTGAAAGGAATAGGAAAAAATAAAAAGAAAACAAATTAATTAAAAAGAAAATACAGCTGGGTAAAATTAAGATGACTCACATATTATCATATAAGGGAACAGCACAATACTCTGAGTTTCATTTCACCTTCCTGGGATAGATGACATCTGTTTCTTTCCTGGCAGAAGAATGCCCAATAAATCAAACCCATCTTCAATGTAAAACTGAGAAATGGCCCCTTCTAATCAATCTCACAGAAGAGCTGGACTGAAGATCAGTTACAGATGCAGCAGTCAAGAGAGATTTTCAGAGATAAGATTGTCCTATACTGATATGTTGTGCTGCTTTAGTCTACATAATTGTCTTCCTGAATGACAATAAGTACTCTAGCATTATTATGCCTGCATTTCAAAAAGTTATATTTCTTTAGAAAGGATTGTTCTAGGTTGCTTAATGTAAAGATTCCCTGTTATAAGACAATCTATTAATGCAAATATTTGCAATTATATTCTCAGTAACATTTAATTATAACCAATGTTGAGTTGTCATTTGATAAATATTTCACATTTTTTGTCAAAATGATGATAACTAAAGCTGGACTTTGTTATAATGGGAAAGGTATTTCTGAAAACGGCACTGTAGTTATCTCTCCATATGCAGAACTGGCACAAAGAGGCAGAGGATTTCATCATCCTGGAGCATACTTTGGGTGGCCTGCTTTCTTCAGCAAGGTCTTTTCAGCCAAGCAGAAGAGAGCAACTGTATCACCATGTCAACTGAGCAGGCAGCATCACTATGACATAGAAACAGGAAATTGTCTGAGTCCTATAATGATAAATTTCAGGATAGAGACTCCTAACCTAACTTTAATTACACCCCTATGTTTTTTAATTGCTATACATCTTAACTGAAGGCAGAGAAAGAAGAAATACAAAGGTAGCATAGAAAATTAGGAGTGATTCTCTCTCTTTCTTGCTCTCTCTCTTCTCCTTGTGCTTTGTGTTTTTGGGGTAGAGAAAGGAGGAGAAGATATAATGGAGGATCTTTTATTTCCTTTCCCTGATGCAGAATGAGACACATTCTAGATCCAATTTTCTCAGAAAGCAATTTCTAGCATGGGGAAGTTCTTAACTGCAAAACCATAAACCAGAAGGTAGCAGATTGGGCATTTCACTTATTCAGGGCTGACAGACAGTCCTTTGTAAATATTACCTGTTGTCATCAGCTTTGGAGTACCTTATCATCAGCTTCAGAGCAAGCATGAAGTATATGTATTTTGCCCCTCAGCATCTGCACAACTGAATTGACTTTAATGTAACAGAAAATCCAGTTTTAAGCACATTTGAAGAAATATTCCAAAATGCCCTAAGTGTTAAAAATCAAAAAACTGGTGCAGAAAATATCCATTCTGGCATTTTAGTCACTTTTGATCACTACCCACATGCAAATGCTAATGAATAAAACTGTCAGAGCTACTGGTTTCTGCTCACATACCCTAAAGGACAGTCCTCTTTACAACACACAGCAAACACCTCCATTTGCAAATGCTGTAATTGGACAAGTCAACATTTTTTTTCTCAGATGGAACCTAGCTGTATTTTTATGTATGTAGGAGAGAATGAGTCCTACCTTTTCCACACGGCAATGGTAGCAAGGAAGGAAGCTACTATTGTATTTACTATCTGTTCATCCTTAATTTAAATAAAGCTGCAAAGGCTCTGAGTTGCACACTCTTTCTTGTCCCACCCACTGCAGTCTACTGACATTTATAATCTCTGCCAAAGCCTTTGTACACATATCATGTGTCAGTGATAGCCTTTGTCTTGACATCAAGGGAAATATAAACTCTCTGAGGAAAAGAATGCTTGTATTTAATTTGATGATGATTGGGAATTCTGGTTCTTGCTGTAAGGGAAAACATAAGCAATAACAGACAGTACCAATAAACAGGGGGCTGATTCTAGATTCAGACAGATGAAAACAATAAGTGACTCAAATATACGCTAACATGAAACAGGTCTGAGTATATACATTGTGTTACAAAGGAACCTGCAGATATTTTCTGAGAAGGATTTTATTTTTTATTCTACCATTCGTGCTGCTGTACCACTCTTGTTCTTTGCTCTGTGGGATCCCTGTGCTCCTGCAACCATGAAATTCTTTCAAGACATGCAGAGCTAATGGTCCTTCTAGCCATAATAATTCATGCCAGTAAACAATTTCCTTTTTCCACTTCCTAAATTTTAAGGAAAATCTTTTAGAGGGAAAAGCACTCTTGAATGCACCTCATATCTTTCCTTTCCCTCTGCACAATCCTACAGAATTTGATATGCACGCATGCAGTACAGCTGTTCTCTGAGGACTTGCAGGACAGAACCAGCTGCCAAACTATGAAGATGGCATAAAATCAGCACCAAGCACTGTTGAATAGGGTATATTTCATTCCTTTCCTTAGAGCCTAGTTTCATCCATGTGGTTCTACTACATCCAAATACAATCAGTATGCTGGCTCATCGTGAAAGTGTTCCTAAATGCAATGAACAACTGTGAACCACCCAAATTTGCCTCTACAACCTAAAATATATAATCAGATTTGTGTTTGTGAATATATTACTCCCCATTCCCAAGCTGGTTTAGATCATAGTCCTAGAACAATATCAGGTTTAAATTAAATCTAATCTTGTAGCAAATAAGCATTTAAAGTATTGTTACATTTATTTTAAACTCCACATAAATTGCTGTTTTCTCAAAGGAATATAAGGTACAGGAGCAGACAACATGCGATATACCCTGGGAACTTCCCTCTTCGAAATTATAATATGCAAAAATAAACATATAGGAGATGCTTCAGCTGAATTAATGTTCTGTATATTCTTTACAGTGTTAACAAAGAATGTGAGAATATCCTAGGACCTAAATCACCATGGTAAAAAATAAATAAATGATAATCTGAAACACTGTGGATTGTGGAACTGAGATTAGCTATCCTGAGATATGATATAATGTTCAGTTTATCTCAGAAACAGCTTTTGTTAGACAGACAGTGGTGGGTCATACCTTATATATTGTAACACTAACCATAAGGGAGTATCTCAAAATACTCTGCTGTAAAAAATAAAATTAATTAGGTTAACATAAGTCAGTGATAGCAAAATGCAACCACATGTAGTTGATATCATACAGACCAAAACATTACAATCAATTTCATGAGAATGTATTGACAGTTAATTCAGAAGTTATCTCCTTCTGACATAGTACAATTCTCCCTGGACAATGACCAGAAAGAAGGATTTGAAGTTGCGGATTGTGACCAGAGATCAAAGTTACCAAAAAGTGTAAAAGTTTCTAGTAGAGCTTTCTGAAATGTATGTAAGTTCTGAATTAATGCAGTTTGGGTTTCTAAATGAATTACTAGAGTCTATGAAATATGAGCCATGGGTAAAGTGAATTTCTTGCACTGCTTAGTGAATCACAGTATTCAGTAGAATAACTAGTTAATATATTTGTTTATCACTGTCCCCTGCTAGATGGAATGTCAAATGTTTTCATACATGTTACTTGTAGTCATGGCAAATCAAAACAGTTTTGTTAATGCCTGAAAGTAAAAGCATGTTATCAAATAAGCCATGAATGACAGCTGTATGCTGACCTAAAGCTATTCCTTCTCTTCAGCGTTCCCTGTCATCACGCTCCTGATGGATCAGTGCCCAATGGGATGATTGTCTGGGAATCACATCCCAAGAGGCCCAGTCCTCAATGTGCTGCACTGCAACATGTCTTCATACCAAACACAAGATTCTGGAAGATGCTTCAAAAGAGTAGGTGCACAAGGAATTTTGGCCTAAAGCCACATCTCTTAAATTACAACTTCTCTCTTTCAAAACCATATTTAAACTACTTTTTAGTAGGCAGAGCTGAAATTTCACAGCACCACTGAAAATGAAGCCACTATATGCAGTATCCTAAACACAGCAATCAAGATTTAAAATTTTAATCAACATCAATTGCTGTGCAAAACCTGCTTTAGGGATTACCAAAACATAAAAGAAGGAAACAGAAGAGGAAGCCTGACACAAGACACAGGCCTGTAGAAGACAGAGTAATTCTTCTCTCTGTGTAAAAACCAATCCTGAGCTTTCTAGTACTCATGAACACCCAGGTAGGTACTTAATTACTCCATCAATCTTTAACCCTTAGTTTCTACTTTTTGAAGATCCCAAGTCAGAGTGGTCTAGTCATTTCTGCAGTGATGCAGGGCCACCTACAAAATGTGTATCAGCATTCCATCTTGGCAGTTAAATGTGGATGGGTGAATCTGGGGCTCGGTGCTCTAATATCACCACTATTTCTGATATTGAGGTTGCAGTGAGTACCCAGAATGTCATGAGTTTTTGAAGAAGATGTTGCTATTAAACTGCGGAAGACCCTAGGTTGAAAAGCTGCCCGTGGGTTCTGTTTTCCTAAATACTTTGCAGGTTATCATGCAAAAATCCCATTTAATTTTTCATCCGAACTTGAGATGTATAAGCTGTCAGTTACTTCATCCAAATGTATTACTGTTCTAAAACGCAGAGAGGGGAAGGAAACCTGGATCCTATGTATCTACTGACCTTGTTTTAGATTACATAATGAGGATAGTGTCCTAGTGAGCCTGCTGACACCTCTTCCTCATAGGACCATGCAAGAGATATGCAAGGACAGATTAACAGTTTTTTCCTTAAAATATTTAGTAGTCATAGCATAATGCATAGAAGTATGTCACACATTAAAATGTCTATAGGATTTTTCATTCGCTGCTTAGTAATGATTATTAAAAAGTACTGAATTCTGTTTAGCTTATACATATATAATTCCAGAAAGCTCATCGAATGTCCTTAGTATAATTTGACAATATTACTGTTCAAGGCCCTTTTCTTAACCTTACAGCTATTTCTGGATATAAATAGTTCATTGCAACTCATTTTAAAATAAAAGGTCATGGGGCATTAATGTTTGTATAGCTTGTCTATACATAAAAATAGTCAAAATCTTAAGGTTATTTGGAATAGAAGCATCTTAGTCATATTTTAGTTTGATTTACCTTAGTTTGATTTACCTTGAAAGTAAAACTTTAAGTGTCTGAATAATTCTAAATGGAGATAGGGTCTTGGAGTTTTATACAAAAGCAATTTTTCCCATGAAAGAACTGTGCAATTAATTAAATATCAGAATATTTCCATTATCTGGATGTTATATATTTTCTTATCTCTGTGGTAAGGATGAGTAATTTTAAGAGCAGACAAATAACTCACCAAATTTCACATAGCAAATTGCAAGTAGCAGCAGAATCACAACTGATGGATTTTTAACTTCTAGCATTTAGTTGACCTCATTGTCCCTCTCAGATGCATTTACCTGTAAAATGGTAATTTGAGGCAAAGGAGGTAGAAATGGCTCATAATGGATTTCCAGGGTTCCTAAATGTCCTATAGTGCAAAGCCTTGTTTGACTCATTAAAGTACAACTTCCCTTCTATTCAATGTGTTTCTCTTATGTATCCCATGAGTGGAAGTTGCACCTCCTAAACAAAAATATCTCTCCTAAGATGTATGTGGGTACAGAACTTTCTTTGTAAACCATCAGATTTCTGAAGGATTCTAACTAGCTTTAAAAACAAGAAAGCAGAGACGTTGAAAACATAGCTCTTTCATGAAAAATGACAGAAAAGAAAACATGAGGACTGGGACATTGTTATTGAATTGAGCTAAAAAAAAAAAAAAAAAAAAAGGCAAAATTGTCCCAATCATCCTCAGAGTTTAAGTAGAAAACACTTACATTACAAATAATAAAATAAATAGTGGGGTGGCCCAAACTAGACAAAGACTGTGCTAAATATTTCATTCCAAGTTAGAAATTTCTGCTTTCCATAAAAACCCATAACCTCTATTGTCATTCCTTCTAGCTGTTGTCTTCAAGCCTACTGCTGAAGATTGCATCTCTGTGCCTGAATACTTCTGGATTTCCTCAGCCAAAATCAGCCATCTTAGCCTTCACAATTTAAGTAAGTGTTTTATACTAACACAGATTATTTTCCCTCAAATGGTGAATGAAATGCTTATAAACACTCCCTTACATATCACTATATAGATAGTCAATTTAACAGATTGGCAGAAAGGAACGGGATCCCATCCATTACCTAAAATTAATGGTTTTGCCACACCACAAATAGTGTCATCACATAGGTGTTAGCCTACCAACGCCTATTATCAGAAGACTATCCTATCTCAGTCCTATACCTAAGTGAGAATTCTTATTGTTTCCTTGTGTGATTTATTTGGTTTATAAAATTTTTATAAGAATGCTTTAAAATCCAGAAAGAGTGCTAGAAAATGGAATAATGGAATTCAAAGGAAGTAAAAGGCAAAAGTGGAAAAAATAATACTCTGCATTACCACGTTTCTTTCTTAGCTTTGGGAGGTCTTTAAATATATCTGAAGCTAGATACCTTGGTAAACAATATACAGATCAGCAGACAGTTTTCCTCAAAGGCAGAACAATGTAAAACAAATTGTAAAAAAACCATATCGGATGACACAGTTAATTTAACATCGAATGCTTTAACATCCATTAACTACAGTAATATATTTAAAACAAAGTATCATTATTTGTTAGTGTTCTGGCACTGCACAAAGAGAAAGAAGGAGGTAGAAAGATTCTGTATAAAATGTTACCAGTAGACCTTACGGAAAGGTATTCTCTAAGTATATTCCTTCTGTATTCTGTAGGTATATTCTTCTGCCAAAGTTAACAGGACAGAAATACTTTCTGCAAAGCTAATTTCTATATGAAACTTGCACTGGTTTCACCAGCTGTGAATGTCAAAGTATACTCACATGCTAGTCAAGCTGTAGACAGGCATGTGGTGCCATGTATGCTCAGAACCTCTAGCACAATAGCATGTTCATTTTCATAATCACAGGACTTAATAAAATGCTGTGATCTCTTCTTATACTTTTTTTTTCCAGTGTACCATCTTTATTGCAATGTACTTTGGGTAGCCCCCACTCAGGGTCTGTTCACATCCAGATACTGTCTTTGTCCCAGTAAATTCAGCCAATGTTATCCTTAATAATCATCATAGTGATATCACTATGTTGAGCAGGCAAAGATGGGACAGTTGCCCAGAAGCACTTTCAAGGACAATATTCCTGAATTTTTTTTTAGTCCAGAGTCTACTTGACTTTCCTGAAAAAATCTGCAGCCCTGTGATTAATGCAAACTTAGAGTATTGTCATGATGATTTCCACTGTTTTAACCAAATATTTTTAGGTTAAATTTGAAATAATTGTTTGTTATTGTTCCTTTTGCTAGTATAGGACTAGATGTGTATGTTGTGATGTTTTTCTTCAGCCACCTTCTGATGTCTGATGGATTACCAGTGCTTTACTGATCTAGAACATCTTTCTGTCTCTCACTTGGCAACTCTATCTAGATTGCATAAAGTGCTGACATGTAAGCAATAACCACATCACATTAGTAGGAGCTGTAGCTCATCAGGACTGGATCTGAAGATCAAGAGAGACGGTGTTAATGATCATTTCATCTATGCATGTTTGGGCTTTGCCTGGTGTTACGGATCAAAATCTTGTCAGCTTTCAGAGTGTGCTGGGTTTGCCTTAACAAGCATTTCAAGTGTTTTTTTCCTCTGAAAGGCATCAAATTTGTGCAGTCTACCACCTCTCCCTAGTGTGACAGCAAATCATGGGTTGCGGGACTGATCAGGAGACCAGCTATAAAAATGCAACCCTAATCTAAGCACAACTGCTATAGGAGATATAAATTAGTGTTTCATCATCATCATTACAAAGGCAATTAATCTAGTAAAAGATTATTCTAAGTCAGACCCAAAGCTGTGCTTTACCCATTCTACCAGATGACTAACATAGGGAGAATGAGAAAGCCATAGAAAATACCTAAACTAAAACAATAAAAGTAATAAATATAAATAAAAAAATCTACAGAAAATATCAAATTTTCACTGTAGCCTCACATGAATACATTGGTTTTCAATGAGAAGTCACATTGTTATGCAGACTAACAATTTCAACACCAAAAAAAATGCCTATAATTCATTAGGAAAAATTGCTATATTTCCACAAGACATAGAACAGAACAGAACAGAACAGAATGGCCTAGGCTGGAAGGTACCTCAGAGATCATCTAATCCAACCTCCCTGTCATGGGCAGGGATGCCTCTCAACTAGATCAGGGTACACAAGGCTCTGTCTAACCTGGCCTTGAACACCTCCAGGGGGTGGGCAGCCACAATGTCTCTGAGCAATTTATTCCAATGTCTTGCTACCCTCATGCTGAAGAATTTATTCCTAAGATTTAATCTAAATCTATTCTCCTTCAACTTAAACCCATTTCCCCTTGTTCTATCACTCAGT